>JAUPFN010000008.1:1875000-2141727 GCA_036924255.1 Apodemia mormo
TTTTATATTATTACATAGCTTCTTTAAGCATAAAATACCTCAATTTAGCTGGAAGTTTCAGAGATGGCCTGCAGAGACAGATTTCTTTTATATCATAAGATTGTAAACAAGCAGAAAAAGAGAAATCATCGCCTATAGACACTAAAGATATCAATGGTGCGGCGCTACAAGTTTGGCAGGACGGCATTGCCACAGGCATAAGTCTACCGGCTACCATACCCTTCAAACCAAAACACACCAAATGGCAAACATCAATACTGTAACGGCAGAAGAGGTAAGGCGGTCTTACTATATACCTAGGTGAGACGTTGTGGTATCCTACCACCTAGTTATCACCATAGTAGTGACATTTATAGCCAATCGTTTGCCTTTTATAAACTGCCTATCAGAATAGCAGGTCATTTATTCTTCAAAAATGGGAACCAACATGGGAAAAAGCGAAGCATAATATATATTATTGCACAAGAGTTGTTTCCGCTTGCCGCTACCGCTCGGTAAGACTCTGTTGTCATAATCTCACCCTAGTGAACGTGTCCAGTAATGATGGATAACTGAATTTATTCATTCTGCGGCCCAGTAAATTATTTTCTATAATTTCATTCCGTCAGTGTTCCCGACGTTGCCCAAACAAATGTTTAATTTGATTGTCATTTCGGTTTAAAAATAAATTTCATAACACCGAAGCCTTTCGTAATATATGGGCTTGCGAGTTTATAATTCGAACTGTAATGAAAATTACCACTTTTGTTTTAATTTTAATCAAAATAAGTAACATTTTTCGCATTTAATATGTAATATGAAAACGTATGCCCACCTCTCGTTCCCACCACTGTAACTTCTGTAAACCAGAATCAACAGCGGCAACCGTCCTGATAACCTCTGAGTTGCGAGCTCAGGGTGCCCTGGGGAAAAGCTAAGCTGTCTTGGATCCCGCAACGAAATTAATCAGAAGTATATAGGAGGAGTAGGAAAATACATCCTGTTTGAAAACATGAAAACGTATGCCTGGTTTTATTTTTTTACCATTTTACACACGAATAAATATATGCAATAAAATATCTAATTATAATATTACTAACTTTTTATCAACCGGCTTCCAAAAAGGCGAAGGTTCTCAATTCAGCTGTATGTCTTTTTGTTACCTCAGAACTCGGTCATTTGTGAACCGATTTTTTTTTTGAAGTGAAAACTTCTTTAGGCGCGTTGAGCGTTTTGGTAGAGGGTAAAATCCTCGGTTCGCGTCACCGACATGCTAATATATTTTGTTTATATATATATATATATATATATATATATATATATATATATATATATATATATATATATATATATATATATATATATATATATATATATATATATATATATATATATATATATATATATATATATATATATATATATGTTTTGTGGGGACTATGAAGGAGTGACTGAGCCATATATTATATCATTTTAGAGAGGGTAGTTAAGCCCCTAACAACAACAAATTCAATAACCAAGAATGGCCCTTTCAACAAAACTCGGCACCCGGTCATAAAACTCCATCCACTCAATCTTAGTTAGAAATCAACGTTCCAGAACTTCCAGACTTCCAGACATCATACATCAGACTTCCAGTCTTCAGTTATGATGTCTGGAAGTCTGGAAGTTCTGGACTGGACTAGAAATCATAATCTAGTGGACTAGATTATGATTTCTAGTTAGTTTTAGAGAGTATGGCTTGCTCTAAATGCCATGATAATTTGGAGTCCCTAAAACAATCCATACGATTGGCAGTGAAGACTTTTCGCATGAAAAGAGTACGTGTTTCTATTGATAACTGGCCTCAAAGCTTAAAGCACAGTATAGCAGCCATAGGAGACCAATTCGAATAAGTTTTACATACATTTTATTGGTTTTATATTAATGTATTAAACTAACACACCATAATAGTAATTAATGTTAGGCGCAATAGAAAAAATGTTTTTTTCTTTGTAACGACATTTAGGGCAGACTATTCTTCCACGAGTGAACATAAATTCGTAGACAAACTTACAAACCTACTAAACACTAACGAAATTTAGAATACGTGATGGACTTCTAATAGATGACCATACTCAACTATTATTCAGTTCTAACAATATTAAATACATACATGTCAAACTGATCACTTCGTTTTTCGTCGTTTGAAAATTTAGCGTAAAACTAGTGAATCAAAGACCGAATGTTACAATATCCGAACATCCTCACAAATTTTAACATCAATTGTAATGTTCATTAAAATTATCGAAAAAATGTTTAATTAATGAAAGTCAGGTACAGCCGCAATGTTTACATTACAGCACTTAACAGTTGGATGGCTTTCAATCCAAATATTTTGAGGTGACTCGTCGCGCGAGCTCTTTAGCATTAATTATATTACCACAGAGTGCAGGCTAACAACAGCGCACTGGGCGACGCAGACGGGATACACTACCGCTAATGAAGCCAGTCTACCCGGTAAGTAAATTAAAGAGAAGCTTAGAGCATTTTTTGATCTAAAGTGTTTGTTGTAACTAGGGATGGGAAACGATAAAAACAATTTTGTTTTTTTTTTTTTTTTTATATATAGAAGAGGGGGCAAACGAGCAGGAGGTGCACCTGATGGTAAGTGATCACCGCCGCCCATGGACATCCACAATACCAGAGGTCTTGCAGTTGCGTTGCCGGCCTTTTAAGAATGAGTAAGCTCTTTTCTTGAAGGCCCCCAAGTCGTAACCGTTTGGAAACACCCCTGCCGGTAATTGGTTCCACAACAAAGTAGTGCGAGGCAAAAAGTGTCGAGAGAAACGCACAGTTGTGGATTTCCAGACATCGAGATGGTGAGGATGGAATTTCAAATTTTGACGCGATGTCCGATGATGGAATTCGGCGGCAGGAATTAGTCCAAATAACTCGTCGGAACACTCTCCATGAAAGATACGATAGAAGACACAAAGTGAGCCAACATCTCTGCGCAATGCCAAAGAGTCGAGCCGTTTCGAAATAGCCAGGTCGTCAACGATTCGAACCGCTCTACGCTGAATGCGATCAAGAGGAAGGAGCTGGTACTGAGGAGCTCCGGCCCAGAGATGAGAACAGTACATTGTTTCGGTATCGATATTTTGTTTGTTGACCTTTCAAAATTTCTGAGCAGTGATTTGCTTTTCTCGCATTATATGTGAGTTCTGGGTACTTTAATAATAAATTATTAAGATAATTAGAGGGAAAGGCAGAGATGAAATATGTAAAAGAAAAATAACGCTTCGTTTATTTTTCTTTAGCTTTGCAATAAAACGCAAAGCAGCGACACGCGAAGCAAAGCCTAGCAAAGCAAAGCAAAGCAAGAGGCGAGGCAAGGCGAGGCGAGGCGAAATAAAGCTAAGCAAAAAAAAATCAAAGAAGATTTTCGTTTACCATGATTCATTAGTTATTTGACTAACAATTATGTTTTCCAACTATCAGGACCATTAGTTTTGCGTGGCTTTTCAGAGGCATGCGGGTATGGTCATTATCACCGGACCCTGAGCTGATACTGAGATTTTTCTAAACAGAAAAAAAAACAATGACATTGCTCAACTCCGCATGCGAAGCCGAGGCTTTATGATCAGAGTTGAAAATCAAAATAGTAAATATCACCACGCCGATTTTGTTGTAGGTAGGCAGAGTAACCAGACGTTAGTCATACAGGTTTTTTTAAATATTTATATGATGTACTAGCTGTTGCCAGCGACTTCGTCCGCGCGGAGTTCGTTTAATCCGCACTGCCCCTCCCCCGTAAGTGATAGCGTGATAATATGTAGCCTATATGTTGACCCGACCTATTAGTAATATTCATACAAAATTTGAAGTAAATCCATGCAGTACTTTTTGAGTTTACCCCGGACATACATACAGACAAACAGACAAACAGACAAAAATTCTAAAAACTATTTTTGGCTTCGATATCGATACAGCTGCTATGGCTTGCGCAACCTTGAAACAATGACCTAATGATTCGGCTTATTTCATACCTTCTTTTTTCAATAAGTATTACACAGGTACCTCGCGATAGATCATTTTGTTAGCTATTGAATCACGTTGCCCCGTTCCTTCTAGATCGAAAAAAAAACTAAGCTAGGCTAACTTTTTTACTTTTTATATCATAGGATAGCAAACAAGCAGATTTCCCTGATCAAAAGAGTCTACCATCGCCTATAGACACCAAAGATGTTAATGGTGCGTTGCTATCTTGTAGCGAGGTCTAATGTAACATTCATAAGCTTACCGGCTATCTTCCCCTTCAAACCTGATCACGACAGTGACAAGCACTGATACTATTGCGGCAGGAATGGATAAAGCCGTGATACCAGACCCGGGCGAGACAATGCAGAAATCTACCACCTACTAGCCACGATGATAGTGACTCGTATAGCCAGTCGTTCACCTTTTTCGACCTGCCTGGCAGAACGGCAGTTGGTCTATTCTTCAAAGGAGCCCGGAACCAACACGGGATAAACTATCA
Organism: Apodemia mormo; assembly: GCA_036924255.1. Lineage (NCBI taxonomy): Eukaryota > Metazoa > Arthropoda > Insecta > Lepidoptera > Riodinidae > Apodemia > Apodemia mormo. The sequence continues at coordinate 1,879,502 of JAUPFN010000008.1, forward strand.
AAACAGGAAAACAATTACATCAAAGATAATTTATCGTTGATGCAAGCACACGTGTGACTACTGTAACTACGATTACTTTTGTGATGTAGCTTATAATAAGTAACAAAATTCTCGACCGCGACCCGATTCCGAAATGGAAAACGAATCGGAAATATTTTCAACAAAAAAAAATAAACTAATGAAAAGTAATGCGTAATCATACATTAACATAAAGTAATAAATAAGAAATAAATAAATAAATATCACCGGAAAAATTACACAAATTGATCTAAGCCCAAAGTAAGAAAATTTGCTTGTGTTATGGGTGTTAGTCAACGATACTAACTATAGAGACACATATACATACTCAAATATATTTAATAAACGCACAAACTAACCCCCCCCCCTCCCCGTTGACCGCCCCGTTGGTCGAGTGGTTAGCGACCATGACGGGGCTCGGGTTCGAACCCCAACGGAGACAATCATTTGTGTGATGAGCATAAATGTTTGTATTTCCAAGTTCGGGTGTTTATTAAATATATTTCTGTATTTATACATGTATGTATTAAGTATTTTTATGTTTTAGTATCGTTGCACCATGTTAACATCCATAACTGCAAATAAATTACTTACTTTGGGATTACATCAGTAAGTGTAATTTGTCCCGTGAATATTTATTATTAGGTATTATTAAACCCAGAAATATAAACCCATGCTCATCACATAAATATTTGTCCCTGTCGGGAATCGAACTCGAACCCCATTGATACGTAGTCAGGTTCGCTAACTTAAATATAGAGGATGCATTGTTCTCGCCGTAGCACACTAGTGACAGGGTGCAGCGGATCGGCACGAATCGCATCGCATTCACCGTAATTCTCCACACAAAAATGTACCTACCTATGCCCCGGTATTGTATTGATATATGATTTTTTTGATGCAGCCGTGCCCTTTGCCGTGTTAGAGTACTCGATCCTTAAATGGTATGAATATCTATGCCATGAAGTAGGTACATCAAGCATCCTGCCCGTTTTACGCCTGTGAAGCAAGTGTTCAACAAAATGGACGCGCGCTGGAGTTGTGCATACTTTGTAAGTCCCCTCTAAGTACCATGACGCTCGTGGTTGAAGTTTTTACAAGTTTACAACATGGAGTCATAGCAAGCATTTATACTCATTTACCATAATAATGTTATAATGAGGACTACAGACTTACTTGGCAATTTTGATGATAACCAACAAAGTGTCACATGTCGAACGCTCCTCGACAAAACGAACTATTTTGTATGAAACGCACGCAGAGCGCACACCAATGAAGTTGCGGACCGAGCGTTCGGCTCGGGCGCTTTCTAATATATTAATATCTAAAGTACACAAACTCACACAAATAGCTATAGCATCTGATAAACGCCTAGATGATTAAAATATTCAATTAGAATATTAAATACCTTGAAATAATTGACGATTAAACAGTATACAATATTACATAGCTTAATTAGACTAATTGTCAATTACAAGATTCGGAGAAATCGACTATCGGCTTGAATATTTAATCCATTCGAAGACCATTTTATGATAGATTAAATGTCTCAATAATTGTTACAATTATCAAACATTTCCATTATTATTAAATGTTCTAGGTAAGAATTTGAAAGCAACGCCCAATTTTGGAATCATTAATTAAATAAAATAAAAAATGTGTTTATTTTCTTTTACAATAGGTTCCTTAATAATATAAACGCATTTAGTGAGACTGGTGCCTATTAGCGCTATATTAGACAGGGACGCCATGGCGGCGCAACCAGTCGCCACTACCAACAAAATGTATAGAGCTTCATAGAGAGTTTTACTTACCTGGCGTCCATTTGGTCGCGCCACCAACTTGGCGGCGCGACAAGCTCGGACGTGGGCACAGAATGTTACTGGTCGCGCCGCCACGTGCTGGTCACGTCACCACTAATTACTATAGCGTTGTATGGTGTCTTACTCACTCGGCCTCCACTGGCAGCCAGCTTACCATAATGTTACTAACAACTTTTCTTCAGGACTAGCTGGTTTTCTTAATATTGTGTCTTGTATCCTTCGATCACCTGATCGAAGCTTGTATCAAGGACCTCACGGACATCCTCACGTAGCTAACAAAATCATCCGGATATCTTCTTAGATCATCGTATATGTTGCTGAATTGTCCTTTCTTACAGCGATCGGCTAAATAAGGATTACCAAAACCATTGTTTTTTTCTCTCTTGAACTTTTTTCTTACGTAGATGTATACAGCAGTAGTGCTATTAATTCCACGCTATGCTATCCATTTTGATACAATATCAGTGTGGTGTATCGACTCTGGTGTTTGCATTGTGTCTAGTTTGGTAGCTTACGGATACAACGGTGGGGAGGCTGGTTGTGCTGACACGATGTCCCGGTGAAATATAGCCCTTACAGATTCGAAACAAAATTATTTGGAGGGTAAAGCTAAGTTAGCTTCCAAGAAAGTGGGAAGTCAACACATTTCTTACCGCCCTGATCGACGGGCGGATAAGACCGTTTTTTTATGGCTTGTTGGTAAAGCTCGCCAGTGTATCATTGCAATACCGCGGTTTTATATACCGACGAGCCTGGTTCGTGTCATGTTTCCTACATTTTTGACGATTCTTTAGACAAGTTTTACTCGCTAGTCAATCAGCACCGACGTATCGCGAGCGAAGCCGTCGTTCTTTAAAACCGTGCTAGATATAAGCTCGTACTTTGATCAAGGCCTTTAGAAGCCGGTATTGCATTGGTCAATTACATCAAAATACTACCAATAAAATGGTAGAGTTCTGTAATGATTTGACCGGGTTTTTGGTACCTGTTGCCACTGCAATAGCGTCGGTGCTTGTCGTTGACGTGTTTTTTTTTTATATCATAAGATAGCAAACAAGCAGATGGGTCTCTTGATAGAAAGAGAAAATCATCGCCTATAGACACCAAAGATGTCAATGGTGTGTTGCTATCTTGTGGCGAGGTCTAATGCCACATGCATAAATTCCGGTTAGAAATGTAAAGTGGCCGGCTACTAACTAACACTATTTACATCTTCGGTGTCGATAGGCGATGATTGTCTCTTTCCATCATTAGAGCTACCTGCTTGATTGCTATCTTGTGATATAAAAAATAAAATAGTCATAATACGTTAAATGACAGTCATTATTCGTTAGTAACAAAAGGTGGTACTTTCCCGGAGGTACGTCCTCTCACATGCTCCATATTACCTTGACCTGCCGACGTTTATGTAGGTTAGTTGTAAGTAAACGTTTCTTAACAATTCCAAGAGTCTAGACGTCTAGTCGCGTCTGGAATAATTTAGTAATATCTAACGTGATGAGTAGATTTATTTTCTACACTTTTATTTGAAGCTAGAAGGGATCGAGCGTGTTGCTTTTTATTTCAAAGGATAGATAACTGGCAGATGATTGTCCTGTTGGAAAAAGATAACTATAGCCTATATACACCAAAGATATTATTGGTTCGCCGGAATGTCATATGCATAAGTGTACGGGCTACCTTAATCTCTAAACCGGAACACGACGGCATGAAACACTGATGCGGGTTTATTGCGGCAATTAAGGCAAGGGTGCGCTAGGCTCGGCCGAAATGTTGCAGAAGTCTACAGTCCAGTTAGCAATCACGATCCATCGTGACTGCTAACATGGACGAATTGGGATAAAATGTAGCCCATATCACTCATGAACATCGAACATGTAACCTAAGAGTAGCAATATGAGCCATCTAATTCCGAAACTGATCAGTGTTTTGCCATTGATAAATAGCAATTCACGCTCGCATTAAAGCAGTACCGCACCAACAAGTGACCTGTGTGTATGTCCCTGATACTCTCGAAAATATTCAAAGTTTGGTATATTATACCCTATAATGTCGTATTGTTCTATTAGATAGTGTGGAAGTAAAGGAAGGTAGGAAGTAGATCGGCATAAATAAATATTGATATTATTTTAATTTACTTTCATATAATATGGCTCAAGTTAAACTGGACAAATAACACGAAGCACGTGGACACTTGTTTATGCGTCTTGCTCTTGTCTAGATGTAACCTATATACAACTATCTCATTTTATTCAATACGCGTTTACTATTGCTTCGTCAATATCACATTGACCTTGAGTTGGCCAATCACAGCATTACAACTGGCGTAGTCTTTTGGTAGAATTAGTTTTCTAACAAAACAAACAACATAGCCACTCTTCTGGTTACTAATCTATGCTCACGAAAAATGTCCTACTGGTGAATAAAGTTTTAAAATCGGTTCAGTAGTTGCATATATTACTCTGTATAAAACAAATTTATCAACTTTTCCTACTAATAAAATTACTAGTGGTTACTCACAATTTCGTTCGCGTGACGAACAATTATTACTTTTCTTTGGTCAAGTCTTTAAAAAACTAGTCTCTATCACTCCTGGATAATACAACTATATAGAGGTGAAAGAACTTTGAAATTGGTTATGTAATTTTTGTATTAAAACAACGTGACAAACAAACACACAAAAAAACAAATCTTTCCTCTTTATAATATTAATTGAGATATTAGTAACTCGATTCGAGTTTTTTCGTAATGAGAAGTGTCTCTTCAATTTCAAGCTATTCACAAAAAATCAGCTTTTAAATAATAAATTGCGCGGATTAAATGGATTCGCCTTTTAAGACTATTTTTTAGTTTGTCAGTGTAGCTTGCGATTACACACAGAAATACAGAGTTATACTACTTACCGATGAAATAAAATCACTCCAAGGGTAATTTTTAAACCTTGTCACCTCATTCGGTACGATAAAACCGTATAACATAGTTTATTTCTATTTTTTCACGATATTGACATTTTTGACAGTAATAGGAGCGTTTGCTTATATACTATGCACGGCTGCACGTTTCCTTCCCAATGGCGTGTCTAGTAGTGTTAATGTGGTCTGTGATTAATTGGTAAAGTGTGAGTTGGCCACGCGCATTTGTTTATCACTATAATACAAACTAAGGAGAGGGTTTTTATTGTTTCACTAGCTACTGCCAGCGACTTCGTCCGCGCGGACTTCGTTTACTCCGCACTGCACCTCCCCCGTAGGTGATAGCGTGATAATATGTAGCCTATATGTTGACCCGACCTATTAGTAATATTCATGCAAAATTTGAAGTAAATCCATGCAGTACTTTCTGAGTTTACCCCGGACATACATACAGATAAACAGACAAACAGACAAACAGACGAACAGACGAACAGACGAACAGACGAACAGACGAACAGACGAACAGACGAACAGACGAACAGACGAACAGACGAACAGACGAACAGACGAACAGACGAACAGACGAACAGACGAACAGACGAACAGACGAACAGACGAACAGACGAACAGACGAACAGACGAACAGACGAACAGACGAACAGACGAACAGACGAACAGACGAACAGACGAACAGACGAACAGACGAACAGACGAACAGACGAACAGACGAACAGACGAACAGACGAACAGACGAACAGACGAACAGACGAACAGACGAACAGACGAACAGACGAACAGACGAACAGACGAACAGACGAACAGACGAACAGACGAACAGACGAACAGACGAACAGACGAACAGACGAACAGACGAACAGACGAACAGACGAACAGACGAACAGACGAACAGACGAACAGACGAACAGACGAACAGACGAACAGACGAACAGACGAACAGACGAACAGACGAACAGACGAACAGACGAACAGACGAACAGACGAACAGACGAACAGACGAACAGACGAACAGACGAACAGACGAACAGACGAACAGACGAACAGACGAACAGACGAACAGACGAACAGACGAACAGACGAACAGACGAACAGACGAACAGACGAACAGACGAACAGACGAACAGACGAACAGACGAACAGACGAACAGACGAACAGACGAACAGACGAACAGACGAACAGACGAACAGACGAACAGACGAACAGACGAACAGACGAACAGACGAACAGACGAACAGACGAACAGACGAACAGACGAACAGACGAACAGACGAACAGACGAACAGACGAACAGACGAACAGACGAACAGACGAACAGACGAACAGACGAACAGACGAACAGACGAACAGACGAACAGACGAACAGACGAACAGACGAACAGACGAACAGACGAACAGACGAACAGACGAACAGACGAACAGACGAACAGACGAACAGACGAACAGACGAACAGACGAACAGACAAACATACAAACAGACAAAAATTCTAAAAACTATATTTTTGGCTTCGATATCGATTGTAGATCACGCCCCAAGTATTCTTTAAAAAATAATAGTTTAAAAAAACTAAAAAACACGCTTTTTATAGAAAACCGAACTAAAAAATAGAAAATAAATTTTAATAAATTTAAATTAAGAATAGTGTCAAAAATTTCAATAATTATAAATTAATAATAGTGTGAATAAAAAAAATAATTTTATTTTAAAAAAAGCGTGGGGTGCATGGTGTCAATAGTTATAAATATTTTATTGACAGATATGAGTAGAGTGATTATCATTTCGGTAATATCTTAAAAAGCACCCCACGCTTTTTTTAAAATAAAATTATTTTTTTTATTCACACTATTATTAATTTATAATTATTGAAATTTTTGACACTATTCTTAATTTAAATTTATTAAAATTTATTTTCTATTTTTTAGTTCAGGTTTTCTATAAAAAGCGTGTTTTTTAGTTTTTTTAAACTATTATTTATTTTCTACTTTTTAGTTTGGTTTATTTATAATAGTTTGTTTTTTTTTAATTTTAAGCTATTGCACGACTCATGATGCGAAGCATCAGAGAGTGCTTTACGATCGAAAATTTTTTTTCATATATACATATCTTCACGCCAGATCCCTTACGGGGTAGGCAGAGAGAACCGAGTGCCATACATCACGATCCTTGCAGGTTTGTCTCGCTTCCTCCACATTCATCACTCTTTTCATACACACACGCCGGTTGCGAAGACTCTTGGCCAAGGTTAGGTTACACAAACTTGGCCCAAGTTAGGGTGACTCTAGGCTTGGCCAAGGCTAGGTTATTCAGTCTTGGCCCAAGCCTGGGTAATCATTGGAATGGCCAAGGCTGATTGCCCAGTTATGGCCCGGGCATAGGACAATATAGGTTTGCCAAGATGGGCTTCCCAATAATGTCCCAGGCATGGCCCCGTCGTTCGACTCTGGGGCTTCCTGTATGGGCTACTATTCTTTTATCAGAACTATTTTTTTAACCATTTTGGTTTTGTAGTTTATTAAAAACTAGCTGCAGTGTGCAGTCCGCTGCATTATAAGTTTTTGGTGAATCCCGCGGGATTATCTAATTTTTCCGGGATAAAAATAGCATATGTGCTATTCCAGGTCATCATCTACCTGTGTGCCAAATTTCGTTTAAATCCGTTCAGTAGTTTTTGCGTGTTTGAGTAACAAACATCCATCCAAACATCTATCCAAACTTTCGCATTTATAATATTAATATAGATTTACTACAGATTTACTATAGATAAATTAGTGTATTGTCATCGGTTCTCGATAAATCTACAAAGTTTGAAACAAAAAAAAAAGAAAAGTTCCTTCTCAGGCCTACTAGAACAACATGGAAGTTATATCTTTACCTCTTGAACTGACTGACTTGACAGACGTAGAACAACGACTTTTGTTAAGAGTAGTTCCTTTTATAACTAGTTTCCACCCGCACCAAAGTGCTCGTCAACACGAATCAAACGAGACCAAACTCGATAGAGTTGTGTTATTTAATTGCTGAGCTCCTATGGTCACCTTCTGGCTTCATCATCGGACCCTCTAGGATCTTAGTTACCACCAAGCAATAAAGTGCTCGTCAACATCAATCAAACAAGCGCAAACTTGAAAGAGTTCTGTCACTTAATTATTGAGCTCCTATGGCCACCTTCTAGCTTCATCGTCGGACCCTGCAGGATCTTAATTAGCACCAAGCACCAAAGTGCTCGTCGATACGAATCAAACGAGCCCAAACTCGATAGAGTTGTATCATTAAATTACTGAGCTCCTATGACCACCTTCTGGCTTCATCATTGAACCCTGCAAGAACCTAGTTACCACCAAGCACCAATGTGCTCGTCAACATCAATCAAACGAACGCAAACTCGATAGAGTTCTGTCATTTAATTACTGAGCTCCTAGGGCCACCTTCTGGCTTCATCATCGGACCTTGTAGGATCCTAGTTACCACCAAGCACCAAAGTGCTCGTCAACATGACTCAAATGAGTCCAAACTCAATAGACTTTTCATTCTACCTAGTCAATAGTCATTAACCGATTTTTAACCATTTAATTATTAAGTTCCTGTGGTCACCTTCCGATTCAGATTCATCAGATCCGCTGCATGTCATAATAAGGTTTCATTGTCATTCCATTAACATACGTATACAAAATTTCAGCTCAATCGGTAACTGGGAAGTGGATCAAATTTACTTGCGAGATTTGATTTCAAACATCGAGATAGGTACAATAAATAAAAAATGCTCATAAAACAAAAACTACTGGGCCTACCTGAATCAAATTTTTATGGGACCAATTCGAAACTATTCCGCATCAAAGAAAAAAGAATCACGTAATTCGGTTCAGAAACCTCGGAGAAATCGGTGTACATACATAAAAAAAAATATACCAGCCGAATTGAGAACCTTCTCCTTTTTTGAAGTCGGTTAAAAATGGAATAATTTTATCAAAATAGTGTATTGTCATCGGTCCTCGATAAATCTACAAAGTTTGAACGAAATCTGGCCGTTTAAAGTGGGTCAAAATCGCGCCCAAAGAAGTCGGTTACAAACAAACATACAAACAAACATACAAACATACAGGTGAAGCTAATAAAAAGCGTGTAAAAAATATTCAGTGTACAGTTTTGACTTTCCTACGATTTTATTATATGTATAGATAAACTATGAACATTTAACCTATTTAACATCAATGACGGATATATCCGCACTACAGGTGCACCGACTATAAAAACTTCTCTAAGTACATTTTATAAGTTAGTCGACTATTACTCAAAAACTTGTAAAGCCTACTTAGTCATGATAATTTTCCTTTTAATAACATTATATTTACTACCACCGTGATTTTTTCCCACCCCCAAACCCTAATGTTTACCTGGCACAAAGGGGGGGGGGGGGCACACGTTATTCTAACAAAAATCAAAAGTTTAAAGCTTAATACTTCATGAACGAGTCCCTTAATCGAAATATTGTTTTCACAAACCTATATATCATTTAAAAACCTATCCAACGATACCCCAAAGTATGGGGTAAAAATATTGAGATACCCACTTTATATGCAGAGGAGCTGCCATAATTTTTTTTAAAGTTTTTATTGTTGGCAAATTCGTGCTATCGGACCAGAAACTGGCAACACTGAGCTTGCCGTTGCATTCTAGCGCGCGACGTGACGTAACGTATTTTTGTCAAATGAACAGTGGGGGATATTATAAAAACGAGGGTAGACCGCGGAGCACGCATTATTTTGTTCGAGAAACGTTTGAAGATTTATAAAATTGCTGTCTAGAGTTAAAATTACTTAATAGTTTAATTAATTAAATATATATTTCTGATTATTATTGATAAATGTACCTCTTACTTAAATATTTAGTAACGATAAAGTGTAACGTTAAAGCAAAGTTAACATTATGTTACCAATTTGTTGCCGTGAGTAATAGGTATGTCTATTTATACGAAATTGCAGCTTACTAGTAAAGGATCTCTGCATTAGACTGCGGAAACTATAAGGGTTCCTAGTTCACGTCGAAACCCTAAAACGGGAGTTTTTTTTTATATATCATAAGATAGGAAATATGAAGGGAGGTCGCCTGATGGAAATAGTCAACCATCGCCTATAGACAGCAAAGATGTTAATGGAGCTTTGCTATATTGTGGCGAGGTTTAATGCCACATGCAGAAGTTTACCGGCTACCTTATCCTCCAAACCGGAACACGACATTGAAAAGCATTGATATTATAGCGGCAGAAATAGGTAAGGCGGAGGTAGTAGACCCGGGCGAGACAATGCAGAACTCTACCTCACATAGCTGTAGTGACTCACATAGCTAATCGGTCGCCTTTTATGACCTGTCTGGCAGAACGGCACATGGACTATTCTTCAAAGAATCCCGAAACCAACACGTAGCAAAACCAACACGAGGAATTTAGATATTAATAAGTATGATGTGGGAGCTAATCTGAGCATTTGAGGTTGCAACATCCACATGATCCATAGATGACAAAAGCACCCAATTTATGTTGATGACCAAATTGTGTGCTTTTGTGCTTAGTGCCGACGTGAGGAAAGTGAGGTGGATGAGGACGGATAATTGTGCCTCCGGGGGCTTCTTTTTTATCTGGACTATCGGTTAGTTTTATCCATTACTTAAACCGACGACTTAATTTGAATTTTCCCAAAGTAACGCCTGAGTCAATAAAATAGCGGGTTAGTTAGATCATTAGTCTGTAATTATTTACAAGTCGTTAATCAAAATATAGGCAAACGGGCGGACTTAGTATTCATGTGGTCTGTGAGGCTGACTGATAGTGTAGGCATACTAAATTAAAGGAGAAATTAGAAAGAAGTGTATAATACATTGAAGAGCAAGCAGATTGATAGCGCCCCGTTGGTAGGGCGTTGCGCGACGGTGAATTTGCAATTGACAACCAGATACTTTTGCGTGAATATATTTTAGTGTTTAATGTGTAATAACCTTTGTGCTCTAGTAGTTCGGCGTCAGTGATGACCACATGAGGTACCTGGTTCGATTCCCTGGTCGGGCAATCTAAAAATATGTTTTTTCAGTTTTCTTATAAAAACGTTGCTCGGGCTTTGGATAAAGCGTCCGATTGGTGATAGGCATGCCACCTATCACATAGTATCTTCGCCTAATCGTGGCTCCACCTGTTGTACATCTGCCTACCTCTTCTGGGATACAGGCGTGAAGATACATTTACATGTGTATTTCTACGTATCAATTTCGTTGATTAACACCCTTATTAAAGGAATTAATTTGATTATTTTGGGATTAGATCAATTCGTATAATTTTCCCATTACATCTGTGATATATCCATTCAATACATCTGTTAGTCTTGGTATTGATAAATTCGATAATCGTTAGGGTTTTACAAGGGTTCGGTAGGGTAATGTAGGGTTTGTAGATCTCGCCCTAGTTTTGGTACCACTGCCTTATCTATTCCTACCGCAATAGCGTCATTAATTGTCATTATCTTGTTCCGATTTTGAAGGTAAGGTAACCGGTAACCTTGTATATGTGGCATTACCATCTCGCCAAACATTAGCAGCGCATCTTTATCATCTTTGGTGTATATAGGCGATGGTTGCGGATTTCGAGAGTGACCTTACTCTCCCAACGCGAACCAAGAGGCAAACCCAAGCAGCAATCAAGCATAATTAATACCCATAAAGCAGCTCGTATAGAACTTAAAGTTCTATTGCAGCCGTACAATGGTGTAAAAAGATGCTTTTATCGGTATAAGAGATCTTTATGAGTTTATATACAGCCTAATGCTGTACAAGGCCTTTCTTAGAGTTCCGCGTAAGCTTTAGGCGTTATATCTGAATATTAATACACTACTGTACAGCTTTAAGCAATTTGTAACTCATTAGGCTGATTTTAATCCTTAAAGCTGTACATTAGCTGTATTTTGTTTAGCACGGGAATTTATTACAGCTTTAAGTGTTATTATAGTATCACTCAACGCTTGTTTCTGTAAAATGGGATATGCAATCACCGTTCTACAGCTAATATTTATGGCGTAATTGTAGACTGTTATGCAGCCAATGGTGTTAAAAAATCTGCATATACAGCTATAGTACAGCTCAAGGCTGTATTACTGAGAAAATTGTTGTTTGCTGTTTTTATATCTGCATAGTTGATATCATGTGGAAAAAATCAAGAGGAATATTGAAAAGGAATATTTAAATATCATAAATTACCAACCAAGTAATCGTGATGAAGATAAAGCTGAAAAATTACTAATTCAGGTAAACCTACAATCGTCATTTTTATTAATGTTCAAGGAAAAGGGTTCCGTAACAAAAACATTAAAAAGTGACTGTAGGTTATCTGATTTATTATTTTTTAGGCTTATCTTCTTCATTAAGGTTACTTGGTTGGTAATTTACAATAACTGATTTTTTTTTAATGTCATAAGATAGCAAACAAGCAGTTCGGTCTCCTGATGAAAAGAATCAACCATCGCCTACAGACAGCAAAAATGTTAATGGTGCGTTGCTCTCTTGTGGCAAGGTCTAATGCCCAATGCATAAGTTTACCGGCCACCTTACCCTCCAAACCGGAACATGACAGTGACTAGCACTGACGCTTTGCAGCAGGAATAGATAAGGCGGTGGTACCAGACCCGGTCGAGCCAATGCAGAGCTCTATCACCTAGTAACCACGATGGAAGTGACTCGCATAGCCCATCGGTTGTCTTTTACGACCTGCCTGGCAGAAAGACAATTGGTCTATTCTTCAAAGAATATATAAAAAAGAGTTAAAAAGAGAAATAAAAATCATTACACTGAGAAAATATGTATTTTTTTATTTTTAACTTGCTACTATACGGAGTTTTACAAAAGCGGTATAGTAAGTCGAAAGGGGGTGACTCAGAGGGTCATTTTGAACAACTTTTGTTCAACGATTTGTGAAAATTCCCGAAAAACAATTTTGTTTTTCCATTGTGAAAAGTCACGTGACCAACAAAGTTTCTATGGAGAATCAATATTTTTTTCGCGAATTTCCAAAAGTCGTTAAACAAAAGTTGTTAAGAATGACCCCCTGAGCCACCCGCTTTCGGCTTACTGTACCACTTTTGCAACACCCTGTATATATGTATACTTACAATCGTTTTAAAAATATTATATACTTAGATACAATTACAGGCAAAAGAGTATGTGTTTCTCTTTGAAGAACTAATAATATTAAATCACAAGCACGAAATAACGTATTCTTCTTAAAAATATTTTTGTGATAGACCAATATTTAAAGGGCTTGATTTTTCGTTCTTGATCAACTTAGTTATATCAAGTTGTTTTCTTGGTCATTATAATTCACCTTTATCCTTCCACAAACTGGGTACGATACAAATACGGTTTTGGCTTCTCTCAATTTTTTTTTATTATTTTATAAGGCATATTTCCCTGAAAAATGAAGTAAAACATGATTGAAATACATGTCTCATAAGTTATAGTTAACAATAAGTTGGTTTAGTTGTAAAGTCAAACGACCAAAGTCAATACAACACAATAGCGAAATCAAGTGACAAACATATGTTTTGTATTTAGGGTTCTTCAATTTTTGTACGCATCTCTAAACATAAGTTAAGTGAATAAAAGCCAATTACTGTACAATAGATTTATATAGGGACTTAGTACAGCCTAAAGTGTATTTGGACGGTAATTAAAAGCCAATAGCCGTATAATAGAACCAAAAAGAGATTCAGTACAGCTATTTGCAGTATATCACCCTCCAAATACACTTTAGGCTGTATAACAAAACGCCGCCATTATTGTGTATTAAAAACAACATTAAAGAAATATTTTGTTAAATAAAAGATATATTTAGCAATAGCTAAAGTTATATCTTGACAAGCAACTTATATTATGATCATTATGCCTTTATATACAATATTGTACCATAAATACTTGTATATTCTAACCTTAAACACAAACACTTACCGTATTTCGCAATGATTTTATTTGTGTTATCTTGATTATTTCATTGGCGCGTGAATATTTTGAGGAAAAACATACACGACTTCACAGTCATTTAGAATTTGCACTTTGAATACGCCCTTGAATACTGCTCCAAGTCCAAGAATTTATCGTTTATTAATATATTTTTAATTATGGCGTCTGCAGATATAATGTTATACAATATCAAAAACAGATTAGTTACTTTTTATCATTTTCAAACACCTATTAAGAACATTTAGCTGCACAAGAGAGTATCTTAAGTATTATAGTTTCTTTATACACCGAATAACAGCCTTTGTACAGCCTATACCAGCTTGTACAGCTATTGTGCAGCCTATTTAACTCTTAGCTGTACAAGACAGTTACAAGAGAGTATCTTTAGTGTTATAGTTTCTTTATACACCAAATAACAGCCATTGTACAGTTTATAACAGCTTGTATAGCTATTGTGCAGCCTACATAACGCAATAAGCTGTATAACTTGGGGCCCTTTTTGGTGTTATATCGGCTGTAGAAGCGCTTCTACAGCCTTTGTACGGCTTCGTATACAGCTTTAAGTTTAAAAATGAACCTAAATGCAGCCTATATACAGCTTAACGTGCTACTTGGGAACGCTTGGTTATGCGAGTCACTACTATTATTATAGTTACTAGTTGGTAGAGTACTGCACGTCTTTCTCGGGTCTGGTACCACCGCCTTATCTATTTCTGCCGCCTTAGCGTCGGTGCTTGTCACTGTCATGTTCCGATTTGGAAGGTAAGCTGGTTATATATAGATTTATGGCATTACCACCCCGCCAAGCAGATATGTAATGGAGCATCGCATTATTAACATATTTGGTGTCTAAAGGCGATGGTTGCCTTTCTCCGTTAGGAGATGGTGCTTGCTTGTTATCTAACGATATAAAAAATTCTAAAATACTCTATCTGCCTACCCAGAAATTGAGTGGCGTGAAGATTTTCGTTGTTCTATAATTTTAAGGGAAATATCAAAGCCAATAAACAGAAAAAAGTTCTATTTTATTTTGATTATAATATGTTCTGGTCTAAGTTCCTGACTTCGCAAACTTTGAGGCCTAAGAAAGAATATATAAAACAATTTCCCGTAACTTTTCTAAGCTAGCTACACTTGTGGAACTACATAAAACAAAATTGACTAATAAAGACAAAACTACCCACAAAAACACGAAGCACTCCCGCCACGAACTTTGTCCATTTATTCCAAAACTAAATCTTGGACGGACTAATACAAACTTTTCACAGCAATTAGTTACCGGACGTTTATTTTATTTCGCCTAGAAACTTGACCGATAGACCCTCCCCGGTTTCCTTACTCTATCGTGCCAAAATTAGACCGCTTTATCATTAATTGCTACTAACTTGGCGTGTAATAGGTCTATTCAATAGTTTAAACAGTTTCTTAAACTAATTTACAATTATGGCATGAATATTGCGAGTAAACGAGAATTCAATAAGAATAAGGTTGATTCTAAAAAATCGACTCGTTATAAAATAGAGTATTTTTAAGACATTTTTCCCCGTGTTGGTCCCGGGCTCCTTTGAAGAATAGACCAACTGCCGTTCTGCCAGGCAGGTCGTAAATGACAACCGATTGGCTATGCAAGTCACTGCCATCGTGTAGATCGGTAGAGTTCTGCATTGTCTCGCCCGGGTCTGGTACCACCGCCTTACCTATTCCTGCCGCAATAGCGTCAGTGCTTGTGACTATCGTGTTCCGGTTTGGAGGGTAAGGTAGCCGGTAAACTTATGCATGTGGCATTAGACCTCGCCACAAGATAGCAACGCACTATTAACATCTTTGGTATCTATAGGGGATGGTTGACTCTTTCAATCAGGAGACCCATCTGCTTGTTTCTATCTTATGATATAAACATTTATATCATAATGATTATATCATAAGATAATCTTCCGCTATAGATTCCTAAGCTACTGAACCGATTTCAATGATTATTTTTAGATATCTAGTGTTTGGTCTAGGTGGTAGAGTTCTGCACTGTCGCCCGGGTCTGGTACCACCGCCTTACCAATTTCTACCGCAATAGCGTCAGTGCTTCTCATTGTCGTGTGCCAGTTTGGAGGATAAGGGTAAACTTATGCACGTGGCATTAAACCTCGCCAAAAGATAGCAACACACCATTAACACCTTTGGTGTCTATGGTTTATAAGTAGGGGTACGTAAATTTCGTTTTTACGAAATAGATGCGATAAAAGCGAAATCTGCATTTTATTTGCGATAAAAGCGAAATTTGAAAATTAAATACTTTCGCACCTTTTTATGTTACGTGCTTTCAAATGCTGATCAGACGCGCTAACAATTATTACAACTCTGTTCAAAACATACAGAAACGGCATGAGTTGTTGCGTAGATGAGGGGCGAACAAAATCTTACTACCCTGGACCAAAAGCAGCTATCCAATGTCTCGATTGCCCTATCAATAATGTTGATGCCGAGAGGCACTTTAGTATCTACAATATTGTCGTAGGTAACTGATCGCAGGCAAACAATGAAAGATGAAAAATGTAAAAATTACAACAATGCTAGCCTTTAATTGAGTTTTTAACACTGTATTTTTTTTTGAGAAATTAATGCGAAATCACGAATTTTTATTTGCGAAATTTACGTACCCCTATTTATAGGTGATGGTTGACTCTTTGCATCAGGAACCCCCCCCCCCCCCCCACAAGTATTTGCTGTTATAGCGGCAACGGAAATACATAATTTGTGAAAATTTCAGCTTTCTAGCTATCACGGTTTTCCGTTTTACCTCTTAGGCACGGAACCCTAAAATACCGAATCGATAACTTCCTTCTTTTGGGAAGTCGGTTGAAAATGAACACATTCGTGGAGGTAAACAATACTAAATCTAGTATTCTTAGTGTAGGTGGTATAATGAAAACCCACCGAGGATCCGTGTCGTAACATAATACAGCGATCTGAATACCTGATCTGGGTAATGGAGTCGTACATCAAAGTTCTCGAGCCATTTGCTTTAAAACGATTGGTATGCACTCCGAACGAATTTAAATAAGATTTAGCGTTACCGTGTCGCGTTGTAATAGCAGATACTGTATTTCATACACGCCTTGTATCAATACGGGATAACAAAGAAGATATACGTAGTTGATTTCAATTCTTTAAATACGCCATCGTAATGTAATCGCCTCTGTGGTCTAGGGTCCAGCGTTGGCGTTGACCACAAGAGGTCCCGGGTTCGATTCCCGGTTCGGGCATATAAAAAAAGCGTTTTTTCAGTTTTCTGATAAACACGAAGTTTCCCGGGATTGAAAAGTGCCCGGTTGGCGATAGGCTTGCCATCTATCATATTTGTGGGACCAAGTATCTTCGGCTAATCGTGGGTGCACTTGTTGTACCTCTGCCTACCCCTTCGGAGATACGGACGTGAAGATACTTACGCCATCGTAAAGTGGATAGCTGATTGAAGCGTATCTTTTTTATTAAGAAGATTATTAAAGAAAATCGAAATCTAATTTTTTACAGTTAGCGGTCCTCTATAAATTCTATCTCGACATAATTAAAAAACTGTGAAGGATTGCGTACAATTCCCAGCCTGTCTCAAGGCGGAGGGGGCTGCATCATAATTAAAAATGCTGGCATAACACATTAGGATGGGTCACAACGGGTGGAGTAGGCCACAGCGCAACGCAATTTCCGTATTTCTTTCCAACAACATTCTCTTTTGTTGATAATTATAACGAGGATCTTGCAAATCATGTAGCTCTTTTCAGCACTCACCCCGTGCTTGGTGGTTGCTAAAACATAAATGTTATTAATACTCAAAACAAGAAGGATCTCCGGCGCGCAATTCTGCTCACTATAGCATACTGGTGACGGGGCGCAGCGGGTCGCGCAGGACTACATTGCATTGACCGAAATCCATCTCACTGCTTTCCGCCCAGTTTTTGCGGTCCGGTTTTTTGTGGCCTATCCCAGTGTATGCTCTTACCTCTATCGTTGCGCTAGCGCTAAGCATATGCATTTTGGTTACGATTAATTATCAAAATAGTTTAAAGTACCATAAAGTTTAATGGCAGTGTTACTTTTAACCATGGGTGTCCTAGCTAAAGGTAACCTAAATATTCTACTGCATGTTTGTGTAACAACTTCAATAAAGCTCTAGTTCTAAATCAACTACTTTATCTAACAACTAACAAGTCGGGTAAGGTCCTAGTCAAAGTAGCTCTGCTAAGTTGAGCTCTTTATTCCTAGGCGTAGGTAGGTGACCTAAAGGCACCTGTTTCCCATATGTTAGTCTGGGCTCCCCTTGCAGACTCCCCAGGCCGCTTAGCCAGACAGTACGTACTGCCTCGAAAAGGGGAAAGATTGACTATACGTTTCACTTGTTACTAGACGGTAGGGCACTGCATCTTCTTGTCCGGGCCTGGTACTTGGAGGGTGAGGCAGTCTGTAAGCTTATGCATATGGCATTAATAACACCTCGCATGTGGCGATAGCATTGTGTCATTAACATCTTTGGTGTCTATAATCATTGGTTGTCGCCGTCGATCAGAAGAGTTTGCTATCCTATAATGTAAAAAACTTCGCGTTTATAATATAAAAATACTCTAAACCATATTTCCCAAGGGTTTAGGCAGAGGTGCGACTTGTGCAACCATAATTAGCCAACAGATGGCAGATGGCCAACCCATCGATAAAACAGGCATATCTCCAGATTCGGGAAAGTTACGCGGGCGTTGATATCCTTGTGGCGGGGTCTTAATGTTATATGAGTTTATCGGTTACCTTACTCTCTGAACCGGAGCATGACAGTTACAAGCACTGACGTTATTGCGGTAGGAATAAGTACGGTGGTGATACCCAATTACCATCTGTGGTGGTGGGACCCAAGCGAAACAACGCGGAATTCTGCCACCTAATAGCCACGATGATAGTGACTCGGACAGTTAGTTTCATATGAACTGCCTGGCTGAACAGCAGATTGTCTAGGTATTCATCAGAGGAGCCCCCGACCAATACGAGGGAAAAATGGGGGTCTTGTATATTACTGGGTACCTACTTTGTTAAATTGAAATTTCTGTCTGTTGCCACATCTAAATATTCGTTTCAAAATACATTAATGATAAATTGGTAACAATTTTGTAGCGACCGCAGGCAATGTATCGTATAATTTACATTAATCTACGCTAATTTTGCGAGAGCACACATTTTTCACAGGAATTTACTGCGTACTCATTATATTTTATGATACGAGTATCGTTTCATCAGTAGCGCCTGCTTTTGGAGGCATGCCAAAGTTCAAATACGAGGAATTTTGATGAGATGGCAGAATTATTGTTAGGGGATTTCCAATATAAATACAAAAAAAAACGCTTTTCTATTTATTATTTTCTCATTTTGTCAATGACAATATGGATACACCGCGGGTAATTTTGTTCAGGATGTAGGGATTGATTTAATTTCGAAGATATACAAAGTTTTATCTTCTAAATAACAGTAATAGTAGCGATCTGGAAATTTATGGACTTTATATTTTGATATATAATTTATATATTTTTCATGTATTTTTCATATATTTAAAATATATAATTTTTATATTTTAAAATATATTTTTTATATATTTTTTTTTTCATGGGGGTTGTGTGGTTCTGATAAGAGTGAATTTAGATAGTAAACAGATGGTTTATTACAAATGTATTGTTGTAGAAGGATTGATGAATAGATTTTGAAGTATATAGCTTTTTAAAATTAGAATTAAAATTTTGAACAAATATATTTTGTATGCTAAGAGATAAAAATATAATAATAAACATTAAAAAAGAAATCTGGTTCTTTGAATTAAAAAAATCCATAAGTATAATTTAGATGAAAAATATAAAATATTTGTAACGTGATTGGTCAAATATATCATAAGCATGAAAATATATATAATTCTATACTAACAGTTAGTTGTGCACTTGTGATTAATAATTGCAATTAATAAAATAAAAAACCCAAAAGACTGCATATCTTTATATATTGTGTACATTGATTCCACTATTGTTCAGATTTTTCATCGTAATTTTGTGGAAATATTTTAATGCGTAGATACTTTATAGGCTGACGAATTACAGTCAAATGCTCTTTTCGGACAAGATTCGTTAGATTTAATAACATATACTTCAATAGATTTCTTCAAATTTGGCTTACGTGACTTATGTCAGGACACGTTTGTTTATAAATAACATCGTACCCTGATAGCCACCTTACCTATAACTTACTGTCAATCTACATCCGCAATTTGAAGCAAACTTGACGGAAAGAGTTGGCAAAGCGAGCGATTACCTATTAGTTACCTATAACTACAAATCTAAAAAAACTATTTTTTCAGCGTATCAAAAATTAGTCATAAACATCTTGACAGTATTACATATTTATACACTATATATTTTCAGTATTTTTGAATCGCTTGTCCTATTTTTCCTTGTTAGCCACCGGAAATCCCAGAAATTCGCTAACGAGATTATCAGAATTACCTAACAAGTATTTTAATTATAACTCAAAGTAGGAAATTTCGTTTGACGTCAAGTTAGTGTTATCAAGAGGTTTTTATAATTTGCCTATAACTTCCGTTAATTAGCCTAAAACCCAATAATATTCGATAGCAAACCTCAAACTAGGGATGTACGATTCCAAAAAAAATCGATCTTGAGAATCGCGACAAATATTTTATTATTTGTTATAAATATTTTATTGACAGATATGAGTAGAGTGATTATCATTTTGATAATATCTTAAAAAGCACCCCACGCTTTTTTTAAAATATTTTTTTTTTTTTATTCACACTATTATTAATTTATATTTATTGAAATTTTCAACACTATTCTTAATTTAAATTTATTAAAATTTATTTTCTATTTTTTGCTTTGATTTTCTATAAAAAGCGTGCTTTTAGTTTTTTAAACTATTATTTATTTTTTACTTTTTAGTTTGGTTTATTCATAAAAGCGTGATTTTTTAGTTTTTTAAAACTATTATTTGTTTTGTAAAATTAAAATTCTCCTTAGTATTCAAAAATTTGTCAATATTGGAGAAATCGGCTAAAGATAATTATTGGAAATTAAAATTAACATCAAGTCCTGTCTTATCGACTGATGGAATAATTATAAAAAATTAAAATTAAGTTTCTTACCTTATCGACTATAGATGAAAATTATATAAAGTAACAAAAATCATATTTTGCAAATTAAAAAATGGAATAATTTTATCAAACATACAAACATACAAAAGTACAAACGTACAAACATACAAACATACAAACATACATATAGGTGAAGCTAATAAAAAGTTTGTAAAAATTATATGTCTCAATTTTTGGAATCAAATTTGTAAATTACTTAAAAAATACTTTCTTTGAAAATTCGGGAAAATTGAAAAATCGGGAAAATTAAAGTTATAAATAAGAGAAAAAAATCTATTAAACACTGCGTAGATCATTTAAAGATTAAAAAAATTCGATACAATCGAACGACAATCTGAAATTCGAAAATACGGTTATTTTGTAGCTTCTCTTTACATGCTATTTTTTAAAAATTTTGTCAATTTTTCAATTCTAAGATCATATTCCAGCTATGAAAATGCACTTGCAAGTCATTAACAATTGTGTTTAATAGATTTTTTTCCCATATTTATAACTGTAATTTTTCCGATTTTTTTTTTGGTATTTTTAGATATTTTTTTTTAATTTTTAGCGCGCGCATAAAAATTTCTAGTAGAAATTTATTTCGATGTCGATGGTTCATTATTCTACATCGACCATCGATGTTTCGATTCCAAAAAAAATCGACCAAAAAAATGATGTTTCCCGGAAAAAACATCGATAGTCGAAACATTGATGTATATCGGCCATCCCTATTTGACTGCTTTAGTTATCAATTAACAGGAAAAAACCAATTTATTTTGCGCATTATTAATACATTTTATGGTCCGTTCTCTGAGTTGAGGTTATCGCTGTTTTCGATATAATAAATTTATTAATATATTTTCCGTATTACATAGCTATTTTAAATATTAAATAAGCAAAGGAAAGTTTTGAGTTGATGAAAACCCAAATAATTTAGTTTAGTTTTGATTCAAAATGATACTACTCCACTATCAGTAGAAAACAATAAAGCCCTTGAGTTTACAGAATGTTTTGCGTGACAAAAACAATATTTTTTTTAATTATCAATTTTTTGGGTTCCAATTTCTAAATTTCGACATTGAAGCGAGCCCTGCCCAAGCAGCAATCAAGCATGTTTAATACCCATAAAGCAGCTCATATAGAACTTAAAGTTCTATTGCAGCCGTACAATGGTGTAAAAAGATGCTTTTATCGGTATAAGAGACCTTTATGAGTTTATATACAGCCTAATGCTGTACAAGGCCTTTCTTAGAGTTCCGCGTAAGCTTTAGGCGTTATATCTGAATATTAATACACTACTGTATAGCTTTAAGCAATTTGTAACTCATTAGGCTGATTTTAATCCTTAAAGCTGTACATTAGCTGTATTTTGTTTAGCACGGGAATTTATTACAGCTTTAAGTGTTATTATAGTATCACTCAACGCTTGTTTCTGTAAAATGGGATATGTAATCACCGTTCTACAGCTAATATTTATGGCGTAATTGTAGACTGTTATGCAGCCAATGGTGT
The DNA here is from genome assembly GCA_036924255.1 of Apodemia mormo. Taxonomy (NCBI): domain Eukaryota; kingdom Metazoa; phylum Arthropoda; class Insecta; order Lepidoptera; family Riodinidae; genus Apodemia; species Apodemia mormo. The sequence continues at coordinate 1,901,940 of JAUPFN010000008.1, forward strand.
TAAAAAATCTGCATATACAGCTATAGTACAGCTCAAGGCTGTATTACTGAGAAAATTGTTGTTTGCTGTTTTTATATCTGCATAGTTGATATCATGTGGAAAAAATCAAGAGGAGTATTGAAAAGGAATATTTAAATATTATAAATTACCAACCAAGTAATCGTGATGAAGATAAAGCTGAAAAATTACTAATTCAGGTAAACCTACAATCGTCATTTTTATTAATGTTCAAGGAAAAGGGTTCCGTAACAAAAACATTAAAAAGTGATTGTAGGTTATCTGATTTATTATATTTTAGGCTTATCTTCTTCATTAAGGTTACTTGGTTGGTAATTTACAATAACTGATTTTTTTTTAATGTCATAAGATAGCAAACAAGCAGATCGGTCTCCTGATGAAAAGAATCAACCATCGCCTACAGACAGCAAAAATGTTAATGGTGCGTTGCTCTCTTGTGGCAAGGTCTAATGCCCAATGCATAAGTTTACCGGCCACCTTACCCTCCAAACCGGAACATGACAGTGACTAGCACTGACGCTTTGCAGCAGGAATAGATAAGGCGGTGGTACCAGACCCGGTCGAGCCAATGCAGAGCTCTATCACCTAGTAACCACGATGGAAGTGACTCGCATAGCCCATCGGTTGTCTTTTACGACCTGCCTGGCAGAAAGACAATTGGTCTATTCTTCAAAGAATATATAAAAAAAATTAAAAAGAGAAATAAAAATCATTACACTGAGAAAATATGTATTTTTTTATTTTTAACTTGCTACTATACGGAGTTTTACAAAAGTGGTATAGTAAGTCGAAAGGGGGTGACTTAGAGGGTCATTTTGAACAACTTTTGTTCAACGATTTTTGAAAATTCCCGAAAAACAATTTTGTTTTTCCATTGTGAAAAGTCACGTGACCAACAAAGTTTCTATGGAGAAACAATATTTTTTTCGCGAATTTCCAAAAGTCGTTAAACAAAAGTTGTTAAGAATGACCCCCTGAGCCACCCTCTTGCGGCTTACTGTACCACTTTTGCAACAACCTGTATATATGTATACTTACAATCGTTTTAAAAATATTATATACTTAGATACAATTACAGGCAAAAGAGTATGTGTTTCTCTTTGAAGAACTAATAATATTAAATCACAAGCACGAAATAACGTATTCTTCTTAAAAATATTTTTGTGATAGACCAATATTTAAAGGGCTTGATTTTTCGTTTTTGATCAACTTAGTTATATCAAGTTGTTTTCTTGGTCATTATAATTCACCTTTATCCTCCCACAAACTGGGTACGATACAAATACGGTTTTGGCTTCTCTCAATTGTTTTTATTATTTTATAAGGCATATTTCCCTGAAAAATAAAGTAAAACATGATTGAAATACATGTCCCATAAGTTATAGTTAACAATAAGTTGGTTTAGTTGTAAAGTCAAACGACCGACATCAATACAACACAATAGCGAAATCAAGTGACAAACATATGTTTTGTATTTAGGGTTCTTCAATTTTTGTACGCATCTCTAAACATAAGTTAAGTGATTAAAAGCCAATTACTGTACAATAGATTTATATAGGGACTTAGTACAGCCTAAAGTGTATTTGGACGGTAATTAAAAGCCAATAGCCGTATAATAGAACAAAAAAGAGATTCAGTACAGCTATTTGCAGTATATCACCCTCCAAATACACTTTAGGCTGTATAACAAAACGCCGCCATTATTGTGTATTAAAAACAACATTAAAGAAATATATTGTTAAATAAAAGATATATTTAGCAATAGCTAAAGCTATATCTTGACAAGCAACTTATATTATGATCATTATGCCTTTATATACAATATTGTACCATAAATACTTGTATATTCTAACCTTAAACACAAACACTTACCGTATTTCGCAATGATTTTATTTGTGTTATCTTGATTATTTCATTGGCGCGTGAATATTTTAAGGAAAAACATACACGACTTCACAGTCATTTAGAATTTGCACTTTGAATACGCCCTTGAATACTGCTCCAAGTCCAAGAATTTATCGTTTATTAATATATTTTTAATTATGGCGTCTGCAGATATAATGTTATACAATATCAAAAACAGATTAGTTACTTTTTATCATTTTCAAACACCTATTAAGAACATTTAGCTGCACAAGAGAGTATCTTAAGTATTATAGTTTCTTTATACACCGAATAACAGCCTTTGTACAGCCTATACCAGCTTGTACAGCTATTGTGCAGCCTATTTAACTCTTAGCTGTACAAGACAGTTACAAGAGAGTATCTTTAGTGTTATAGTTTCTTTATACACCAAATAACAGCCATTGTACAGTTTATAACAGCTTGTATAGCTATTGTGCAGCCTACATAACGCAATAAGCTGTATAACTTGGGGCCCTTTTTGGTGTTATATCGGCTGTAGAAGCGCTTCTACAGCCTTTGTACGGCTTCGTATACAGCTTTAAGTTTAAAAATGAACCTAAATGCAGCCTATATACAGCTTAACGTGCTACTTGGGTGGATAAGCTGAGTCTTTATAATATTTTGTTTCCTAGGATTTATGGTACGCCTTACCTAATTCTACCGCAATAACGTGAATGCTTGTCATTGTCGTGTGGCTTGAAGGGTGAGGTATCAGATTTATGTATGTGTCATTGCTATCCCGCCACATGAATAGCAATACACCATTAACTTCTTTAGTGTCTATAGGCAATGGTTTCTTTTTCTATCAGGGAAGCTACTAAAAATGCTGATTCTTGTTTCATGAATACGTCAAAGTGCTTGTGGATAAGCTTGAGAAGCTAAAAATACATGTATTCGTCTTATATTTGGTCTTCGAAAGTTTGACTATAATGATCAGGTTTAGAATCCAACTTAAGTGGCTCCCGATAGGTTCGCGTAGGAACCTCCATATCCTTTGCTTACTCTATAACATTTTATTTAACCCTGCTTCCCCCGCTTACATATGTTATTCGTTTAATTACTTATACTAATCCTAATTTATATATATATATAAAATCCTAATTTGACTTGTAGGTCTATTGTCAGCAATTTTCTCCGTTTTCCATCTCATAGTTCTAGTTTCTTCTCTAACTCTTTAATATTCAGGTAAATAAGGTTTTTTTTGGAATTCATTACCACTTTGAGTTCGCATGAATAAATCAATCCAATTAATCGTTATCGTCTATTTCACATTAATATAATTTGTAAACTGTTCATTTTTTGTTATGTGCATTAAAGGATTAAATAAATACCCTCCAATAGTAAAACACGACAGTTGCAAGCATTGGCGCTATTGCGGTAGGAATAGGTAAGGCGGTGGTATGATATACTTGGGCGAGACTTTCCGAAATCTACCACCTAATAGTCAAGATTATAGTGACTCGTATATTCAAATATCGAACTATTAAGAACTGCCTGACAGAATAACAGATGGTATATTTTTCAAAGAGGAGCAGGACCAACACGAAGGTCTTTTATTATTATTAGTATTTTTATAATACAAATATTTAGTTTTATTATTAAATCGGCCAAATTATCATAATGAACTGATTCAAATACAAAAATTTTACGAATAGTTTGCTTTGTAAATGAAAATTTGCCACTTTCACAGCTTGCAAGCTACACCGGGCGGTCTATTAATTGTGTGGAGATAGCTACTATTTAGAGTTATGTAGCAGACAACGTCTCTCGACGACAAATCGGTGCATCGTGGTGAACTAAAGAGTTTATACATGTTCGTTTTATTCTGCCTATTCCGAAGGGAACCGGGCGTGATAATATTTTTTATCCATACTAATATTATAAATGCGGAAGTAACTCTGTCAGTCTGTCTCTTCTTCACGCCTAAGCCACTAAATAAAATTTGGTACAAAGATAGTTTGAGACCTGAGAAAGGACAAAGGATAGTTTTCGTCTCTAAAACTATCTTTTGTCCTTTCTCAGGTCTCAAACTATCCAACTAACTAAACAAATCCTACAGAAACGGGAACTGTATGGGTAAAACCCAAAGACTTTTATTTTAGATTTTTTTTCACGTGGAAGTTTTTAAAATCAAGTAAAACTAGCAATCTATACAAATAAATAAAATTGGAGTGTCTGTAATATTAAAATAACCGCTTTTTACTAAATGCATATGGATGTATACACGGTACATATACCAAAACAACATTTTTACAATTTTTGTCTGTCTGCCTGTGTGTCTGTCTGTTAGTTCCGGCTAATCTCCGGAACGGCTGAACCGATTTTGACGGGACTTTCACTGGCAGATAGCTAATATGACAGGGAGTAACTTAGGCTACTTTTTTTTTGAAATTTTTTCACGCGGACGAAGTAGCGGGCGCAGCTAGTCACTAACATAAATCTGGCAACAATTTTCTTTTTATCGACAATGAATTACTAAGTTGGAATATCTATTGTATATTGTTTTTGTATCTTGTAGTTTGTCGGTTTGTGTGACAGTTTTTAGAAGTTGGAATGCGCAATCATGCACAATTGCTTGCTTGCTAAAGAATAACACAAAATACTTGTGGTATAAAATGGCAAGGCACCAATAACCTAATTAGTCAAAGACGAAATAACGTACTTACTTATCTTCACGCCAGATACCTTACGGGATAGGCAGAGAGAACCGAGTGCCATACATCACGATCCTTGCAGACTTATCTCGTTTACTCCATATTTATTACTCTCTTCATACAAACACGCCGGTTGCGAACACTCTCAACACCACCTTCGGATAGTACTCGATCTATCTGATCATGGTATGTCAGTCTTGGTCTTCTCCGGTACCTACATTCCTCCATATTCGCATTCCATAACTGTTTTATTTACCACCCATCTACCATTCTTTCTACATGTTTGGACCAACTTAGCATACCCTTTTTCATCTTTACATGGACATTTTCTCTCAGGCCTAATCTCTCTCTCACTTCAATATCTCGACCCGGTCTGCGGGTTGTGCGCCTTATAGTTTTCGTAGTGATCTCATTTTGAGCGCGTTGATTAAACTTTTATGTCTTTTCTGACATACTCGACTCTCACTTCCGCATAATAACGTTGGGATAAGCACATAATTATGCAAAGCAAGACGGGCACCCTGACCAAAAAGTGTGCTTTTAAATAACCCATCTAACGCTCCATTCTCTCAGTTCCCTGCAGCACATCAAAGCACATCCAAGAAATATAAACTCATCCATTTTGTTCCAGCACTACATCATCGACCACAGCTCTTACATTCATTGTGAATGCTTGTCTTTCAAATACTAAAACTTTTTCGCTATTTGCTAATTAAATTACTTAATTTCATTTCATTAATTTTTTTTTAATCATTTTAATTTAAGGAACTTTTACACCATGTGTACGCCAGTTCCATCGTATCCTATTACAATACTATCTATAATACTACAATATTATCTTCAACTACTAATGGAACGATTTACAAATGCAAAAAGTATTTTGGCTTCATCTGAGCTGGGCTGATAATTTCATCTTTGAATTACGAATTTGCGCAAAGTAATGCCTGAACCTATAAAACATTCTTTCCAAGGAGACACGACTTCTTTGCAATACCTACTAATAACCTCAAGTTCGGTTGATCCAAGATGAGAATAAGTGGAAATAATATCTAAGATTACGGACATATAAGTCCTTGAACCACCGACGTTTGCGAGACGAAGTTCTTAGCTGAGCTCTTATTAGTCTCAGCCTTAGGGTTAATGATGAGAATTATGCTTGGTTTCTCCGTAAAATAGAATTATAAATGAAGGAATCTGTGGAAAATGTTCCGTTAATTGTTCTAATTAAATCGTACGTACTTGTTTTTACTAAATTCTCGCTTTGGTTTAATTACTAATAATTTATTAAAACCAGTTCATGAGTGAGTCTGAATAGAATTTCGATATTGATGGTCAATCAACGTTGTGGGTGACAAAAATAGGAATGGGAACTACCTACCATCCATTTTTCCGGCAAATAAATCAGTGAGTTGAGGTGAACTGGAGTGTAATAATTATTGAATCACCTTATTTGAATGGTTAGCGATTCTATGCAATTTATTGAGTTCGAATTCGATTCCTGATAGTGGCTGACTGAGCACAGAAATGTGGATTCCGGGATTAAAGTGTTCATTAAATATAAATATAAAATATCATCAGACAAAGTACATGAATTGATCTAACCCCAAAGTAAGCGGCTCCAACGATTTTCATAAAATTTAAAGGGGCAGTAAATCATTCTAGGTATTTTTTTTTAAAAAACTTCGTTTTTACCAGATAAATACAGAAAAGGTCGGTCAATTAGGTACTATTTAAAAAACACCCGAACAAAGAAATACAAATCATACAAATTCCCTGTCGGGAATCTCACCCGGGCCCCATCGATGCGAAGTCAGGTTCGCTAACTCGATCAACGGAGAGGACGAACTGAAATATATTTTAGTATTTATACGGCAGTAATACGTTCAATTAGAGTATGCTTATTATCGGCTTGCAAATGTATGCACCTTAGAAATAACAATTATAACGATATAACACTTAAAAATAAAAGTACCATCACGCCCAGTTCCTGTGCGACTACGCAGCGTAAAATAAACGCCTATAGACTTTCCTGTCCACCTTTTCCTGTACACGTTATAATGTAGTCTATAATGTAGCGTGCTAGAAAAATATAGTTTATAGTCTATAACGCGCTATCATAAAATAGTTTATTTGAACAATACCAGTCATGAGTGATGATGTGCAACAACGCATTTTACTGACCTGATAACGATTGTCGACTATTTCTAACGATAATCGGGACCGACGGCTTTACGTACGTGAGTGGTAATGGTGTGGTAAGTGGTGGAGTGGTAATGTGTCACCAGTCAGATTCCAAGCTGCTTGAGATTTTAAATTTTCGAGAAAAACCTTAAAAAAACCTCAACAACACTTTTGCTCGATATGGAATTGAGCCCGGGACGTAATGATCTGAGGCACAAATAGACTACCCTCTAGACCACGAGATTGTTGTTATTTTTTTTTTGGAAAATATATGACGGCGTCTGCGTCATCAAATGCACCTGGCAAGAACATTGTAAACAAAAAGTGTGATAACTGTAACAAAACCATCACCAAATCTGCACTAGGACTAGAATGCAGCAAATGTGAGCGTGTAGTGCACTTAAATACGAAATGTACAGGTCTTACAAATAAGCAGATCACCGCATTGAGAGCTGCTCCCAGCTTGGAATGGACGTGCTTAGAATGTCAAAAGGACTGTCCTCGTCGAAGCTCGTCAATTATTATGCCAGAGGACGGAGAAGAAGAGGATGAGGATGGACCAGTTGAAATAAATGCAAAGAAGCTACTTAACAATATATCTAAAGAAGTAGAAAAAGCTATAAAAAAAGAGATGAGGGAATTGAATGAATCTATTAACTTCCAAAGTGTAAAATTAGACGAAATGGTTGAGTGCATGGAAGTTTTCAAACAGAAAATCAAAGATCTAGAACGTAAAAATATGGCACTCAGTAATAAAAACACTAATCTCGAAGTTCGTGTTGGTGCATTGGAGCAGCGGATTCAAGAGCTAGAGCAAGAAAAACTGGGAAAATATGTGGAAATTGCGAATATGCCATCAATTTCAGTGGAAGAAGTGAAGCAGGTAGTGGACAATATTGCCATGCACATTAAACAGCCAAAAGATGGCATCAAGAGTGCGCGGAAACTAACGCAAAAGAAAGATCAGCCGTCTAAAATATTAGTGGAGCTAAAAGATGAGGAAACGCAAGAAAAATGGATTGCAGCAGGGAAAAACTTACAAACCACAGTAGCAGACATTTATTCAGTGGATAAAAACAATAAAAATAAAATATATCTTAGAGAAGCTATGACGAAGTTCAACAAACATTTATTCTGGAGTACAAAACAAGAGCTCAAAACGAAACTGCATTTCAAGTACGTATGGTTTAAAAAAGGGTTCATTAGGGCTCGCAGGGACGACAGTGAAAAACCGTTAGTCATAAAAAATATGGAGGATCTACAAACTATTATCAATAGAATAAATCCTAATTAGTTTTATTTCCGAACTCGCTTCGCAGTTTCCGACCAAACCACATTTTTAATTTTTAATATGGCTAATAATAATATAGTATTACCTAATAATGTTATTGAATTATCTGATTGCATAAACATTAATGATTTTTTGAATAACATCCCTAATACAGACATTAATTTAATTTGCTTACATATTAATATAAGATCAGTTATTAAAAATTTTTCTGCGCTAGAACAATGTATAATGTCATCAAAAAAATGCATCGATGTAATTGTATTAACAGAAGCAAACATATCTGAAAATATTAGCTGTTTATATAATTTAGACGGATATCAAATGTTCACGTCTTTACGCAAGTCCAGAAAGGGTGGGGGTATCCTAGTATATGTTCATAACAAACACAAATGTTACTTGAAAACTGTAAGTACAAGGCATTTTGAAAATATTACTCTCCATCTCACCACACAATCAAACTACTCGGCAAGCTTGTGTGCTATATATCGGCCACCTAGTTACAGTAAACGCCTATTTGTAGAAGAACTTAAATATTTAACACAACAACTAAACATATTCACAGATCTATATTTACTTGGAGATATGAATATAGACCTAAAAACGGACAATCCTATTAAACATGCATATAATAACACATTATACAACTTAGGCCTTGTGTGTGGGATAACGGAGTACACCCGAATTGAACTATATAAAGGGTCATTAAGTAAAACATGTATCGATCACATTTACGTCCGATCGCGCACGCAAGACCTATTTACTGCAGCTGTTGGTACTAAACTGGCGGATCACCGTGCAGTGATATTTGCTTGTATAGGACCGTCAATACAGGCTGCTCCAAAATATAAAACTGTTTTTCAACATAATAAACTAGAAAAACTCTTAAATGAAGTAGAATGGGATAAAGCGTGCAATATGTCATGCCCATATATAATAAATAACTTCATAAATAATAACTTCAAAGAGTGCTACATGAAAGCAAGCATTAATGTCAAGGTTAAAAATAATTGTTCTCGTAGCCATAATTACTGGATTAATAATAAAGTTACTCAGGTTTGTCGGGATAGGGACCAATTATTTTTAAAATGGATTAAAGACCCTAACAATAAAATTCTTAAAAGAGACTATAATAAATCTAGAAACTATGCTAATAAAGTAATTCAGAAAGCTAAAAATATTTTCATAAAACAAGAAATAACCACAAACAAACACGATCCTCGAGGTCTATGGCAAATACTTAACCGAATTACTGGTCGGATAAAACGGTCAATTGATGATATACTTAGGGCAGCCTTTTGTAAAGACGGAACTAACGATAAAATCATTGCTAATAATTTTGCTCAATCATTTATCAACAATGTCAAGGCAATAACCCCTAGATGCTCAATACCCCTTTTAAATAATTCAGGATATAACAAGCCAGTCGATGTGACAATGCGTTTCAGACCGGCAGACATTAAATCTATAAACAAAATAATAAACTCATTAGACAATAATAAAGCTCCAGGAATAGATGGTATACGTGTAATAGATATTAAGAAACTAGGTGATAAAATTACTAACGCAATTGTTACTCTAATAAACCAAAGTATTGTAAGCCGTAAATATCCATCTATTCTCAAATCAGGCATAATTAGACCTATATACAAAAAAGGAAGTCGTAGCGATTATGAAAACTATAGACCAATTACTATATTGCCAGTAATAGATAAAATAGCCGAGAAATACATATCTAAACAAATTTACGAGTTTTACAACAAACATAGTATTATAACAGACACGCAATTTGGATTTCAACCCCATAAAAGTACTACGCAGCTCTTAACAAAATTTACAGATTGTATCTACAAACATCTAGATAATAGAAAACATATAATGGTAGTTTTCATAGATTATTCCCGGGCTTTTGATACTTTGAAACATAATATTTTATTAGACAGACTACAAGACACTGGAATAAGGGGAAAAATGCTAGACTGGTGCAAAGATTTTTTGGAGGACAGGTCATTTGTTGTTAGGGTTGGTAAATCTGATAGCGACAGAGTAAAAGTCACAGAAGGTACAGCCCAAGGGTCTGTTTTAGGGCCCTTGCATTATATATCCTACGTAAATGATTTACCCAAACTCATAAAGAAATGTGAACTGTACCAATATGCAGATGACACTTGCCTCGTATCTGCTGGAAGGACTGTGGAAGAAGCTCTTGATATATTACAAGAGGAATTCAATATGTTGGCTAAATGGTCCCATGACATCGGACTTGTGCTGAATATAGGGAAAACTAAACTAATGTACATCAGCACTAGCCAAAATAGAAGTTTGTTTAACCCTAAACTAACAGCACACGATCACGAGTGTCTACATAAGCACAACAATATGTCACAAGGAATTATTTGTACCTGTAAGGCTATAGATGTGGTTGAGAAGCAAACGTATTTAGGCCTTGTTATTGATAATCGTCTGAACTGGACGGAACATATAAATCATGTTAGTAACAATCTGAGATCGATTCTTGCAAAGTTTTCACTTATAAAGGGGAAAATACCCTACTCTATACGTCTACAGATGTATAAATCATTAGCTGAATCTATTATAAATTATGGACTATCAAGCTATGGAAGAACATATAAAACTCACCTTGATAAAATTTATATGCTCCAACTTCGTATATTAAAAAAAATTGTTCCCTTAAAAATTAAAAATAAATTTAAAAATGACTATCACAAGCTATTTCAATTTTGTGAAATCTTGCCTATACATATGAAAATAAAACAAACGTTGTTATGTGAAGAATTTTTTAATCAAGATCTAAAACGATCACGAATAAAAGACGACAATAGCACAATAACTCGAAGTATCATAAGCGGAAAGCTCGTACTTCCAAGATTTACAAACCTGTACGGTAAAAGAAAATTAAATTATGTTATACCACATCTCATTAATGAACTACCAACTACATTAAGGGACAAATTAACACCAAAAAACATAAAAAACAAATTAAAATCATACTTCATACAGCTGTTACAACATTAAAAAAAAATGATGACAGTATATAATTCACACACGCGCGCATGCAGAGCACACAAACGAACAACAACAAATATGTATGTATATATGTATATGAGTGTATGTATATATATATATATATATAAATGTATGTATATGTATATATATATATATATATATATATATATATATATATATATATATATATATATATATATATATATATATATATATATGTGTGTATATATATATATGTATGTATGTGTATATATGTGTTGTATATTATAATATATATAATGTTAAAAAATATTATAATGACTGAATTATATACAATAAAAAAAAAAAGAAGACCTGTCCAGCCTCGATCGTAAAAGTGTAACAAACAACATGCTGTATAAGTACATTCTTATCTCTGATTTTAAAACCCGTTTACTCGCTCGGCCGGACTGTGTCGCGACGATTTCATTTTAATAATTATTTTACCTACCTCTTGTTGTTACATGCCTAGATTTATGTCATACATATATAGTTTTTGTTTATAATGTTAAGATTACTTTTTATTTCTATTGTTTTTTTTTTTTTTTCATGATTGTAATTAAACTTATTGTGTCGACGACTCTGATGCCCGGTAAAACTCGCAAGAGTTTATGTGGTATCTGTAATATTATTGATAATGTATTAAATTGTATTAAAATAAATAAATAAAAAATAAAAAAATAAAAAAATCGCCCAATCCACCGAGCGCATCGTTTATATCCCTACTACTCAACTTGTTTTGCTACCTGTACAAAAGGCTCGGAGCGCCCGCCGTGAGGGCAGTTTTGGCTCTGGTGTGGCTCGGCACACTTGTGGTATCCTGCTGGTAGCTTATCCTTGCCTCTTGGATAATTAATATGTGCAAACAATTAATTAATATTCTCACCTATAAATTAATCTTAATTCTCACCTATAATTAAATAAAGGAATGGTAAAAGTGTCTAGTATAAAATAATCTCAGTACAATTTATAATCGACTATTTATTGCTTGAATTATGACTCATTTGTAATGAGGAATAATTTAAGTTACTTATGGTTGGAATTGTTAACAATCACTAGTAATTAATAATGTGAAGTTTCATTAGAGATCCAATTGTAATTTTGATTAAAATTTGGCAAAATATAAGGACCTGTTCTATCACCAGATCCGCATTTTATTAAACGTATCTGACCCACTTCCTATATATACGTTTTAGCGTCTCACGCTTTTACGGTTTACGCGCATTGCGGTTTACGTCTACTACATTCGTATTTTTTAAATTAAATATATAAGAGTATTTATATATGTATTTCTTTGTATAAGTATCGTTGACTGGCACCCATACTACAAGCATATAATTTGCTTACTTTGGGGTCAGATCAATTCGTGTAATTTGTCCAGTGATATTTATATTTTATTTATATTTATATTTTTAAAAATTAAATCGGCCTGAATTACACAATTCCTACATAATATGTATATTAATCTAATACAGCTAATTAACCAGGTGGTAAAGTCTGAGTTTAGAAAAATAATGTAAAAAGCAAACAAATATTTCTTGAGTCCTATTAGAATTGTTTTGAAGTTTTATCGTTATTTGATTTTGATGTTTCATTGCTAGTTATAAGGTATTCCTAAAACTACTATCCATTCCATTAAAACAAAAAAATGCTAGTTTCGCCCAGGTTTGGAGAACCACAATCATTTTTCAGTTTGAACTCAATTTACGTTACACTCGCGAACAAAGTTAGTCTGTTAAAATGTTTAAAGTATGGCGGCTCACATAAACTGTCAACTACACAGCACCCATAACCGGCATGTGTGTTGTATGTCGTCGCTACTTGTAGATGGCCGAGATACTTGGCCACCACCCAAGTGCCAGCTAGGGCTGCTTTATTGACGTATCGCTATTATAAACAATTTGCCAAGTGCATTGGTGCAATATTATTTTCCAGTGTAGTCGTCTATACAATATTAGAAACAGATGACGTAGGTGTTGTCACCAATGGCTTGTTGTTTTTCTGACGGTCGCGTTCCCTTTTCACAATGAAGTCAGAAGTATATTTTTTACTAAATTGGTCCAATACACGACGAGCCAATTTTTTAGGTTACTACGTATCTGAAACTTGGCGACACACTGAAAAGATCCGGCAGAAGAAACTCATCAAGTTTTACTCTTTATATGAGCTATTTTTTAAAAAGTTTGTTAAAATTTTTATAATTTTTATGAGAGACTAGCTGCTCTTTCGAAGGAAATAAAACTTTTCTGAATCAGTATATTCGTCTTCGAGTAAATCCATCTCAAATCTAAGAAATGGACGAATTAATATAAAACTAAGGACCTCCTTCTCTTTTTAAAGTAAGTTAAAAAGGCAAGCTAAGCCGAAAGTCAAAAACAGTGTTATATTAAAGCTTCCATTCAACGACCTCTATGTAGTATGTAGTACATTAATCTCTTTGCTCCCATTGTTTTAGAATAAACAAACTTTGAATCAATACATTTCTCTATGTGTTTGTTGAAAGTCTATCCATTTAGAACTAGTTATGGCTACATAGATTTAAACCTGGATTAACTCCTGTTTGCGATGGTTTCTGTATGAGGATAAGCGCCCGCTTCACATACAGAGCTTACTCAAGTTTAGAACATCGTACTTATTGACATAACTCAAGCGAAGTTAACAAACAAAGGATTACGGTCTATGATATCGTTGTATTTAGCATATAAATATAGATAAAACTCACCTATACGTCGAGGTGATTTAACATTTTGTAGAATTTCCAATTGTCGATGTTGACTGACTTTTTTTATATCATAAGATAGCAAACAAGCAGATGGGTCTCCTGATGGAAAGAGTCAACCATCGCCTATAGACACCAAAGATGTTAATGGTGCGTTGCTGTCTTGTGGCGAGGTCTAATGCCACATGCATAAGTTTACCGGCTACCTTACCCTCCAAACCGGAACACGACAGCAACAAGCACTGACGATATTGCGGCAGGAATAGGTAAGGCGGTGGTACCTGATCCGAGCGAGACAATGCAGAACTCTACCACCTAGTAGCCACGATGGTAGTGACTCGTATAGCCAATCAGTTGCTTTTTACGACCTGCCTGGCAGAACGGCAGTTGGTCTATTCTTCAAAGGAGCCCGGAACCAACACGGAGGACTTGTTGCGATATTTGGTTATGGTTTAGGTACAATGTTTTTTTACTCATTGCACGTGCAAACATAGTGCGTAATTAAATTGAATTTTAACAATTCGTAAATATAAAATGTACCTGAATATTCGCAATATTTATATATTTTACTAGCTGACCCAGCAAACGTTGTTCGGCCTTTTAACTACTTTAATTTTTTTCTATATTTTCTCACTTTTTAAACCTTCCCTGGACTTCAACAATTAATTCAAAACCAAAATTAGCCAAAGCGGTTTAGTCGTTCTCGAGCTTTAGCGAGACTAACGAACAGCAATTGATTTTTATATATATATATAGATATCATAAGATAGCAAACAAGCAGATAGCTCTCCTGACAGAAAAAATATCTTTACGCTCATATCTCCGAAGAGGTAGGCAGAGCTACAACAAGTGCACCCACGATTAACCGAAGATCGAGAAATACCTTGTCTATCGTGATATGTGGCTGTGGTTGGCCTATCGCCGACCGGACACATTTTCCAATCTCAGACAACTTTGCTTTTATCAGAAAACTCAAAAAATCATTGATATAAAAAGGAAAGATATGTTACGCTCTAACATCGCAACTGGTAAACCTAAGCTCGGTAAGTCAAACGCAAAGTAATGCGGCGAACGTAGCAGACTACGTTTCTCTCGCTTACTTTTGTATTGTACTATCTCACTCTCATAAACATGGCGACCTAAACAATAATTTAATCTTATTTTCAAACAAATTATTTTAGCCGTACTTACGAATGGAAAGTAATCCCGTGTGTCTAATTTTTTTTCCTTGAGTGATTGTAGCACTGGCTGAATATACAATAAGGTATTTTGATGCGTGTTTAATGGTAAAAACAGTCGGAAAATATAAGTGTATGATATGAGGTCCCGCGAGTGATTGATTGTCACCAATTGCCACTGTGTCCACGGACCTAGTTTTGTAGGACCAGGCGCTGTGACCAGGTAACGTATCTTCCCTTTTTATATCAATGGAAAAAAATACATTTTTGAATTACCCGACCGGGAATCAAACCCGGGACCTCGTGTGGTCAACCCCGTACACCGGACCACTAGACTACAGAAGCGAAGATGTTAATGGCGCATTGCTATTCATGTAGCGGGGTGTTAATACCACATGTGTAAGTTTACCAGATACTTAACTCTCCAAATCAGAAAACGACAGCGACAAGCATTGACGCTATTGTGGCAGGAATAGGTAAGGCGATGGTACCAGACCCGGGCGAGACATTGAGAACTCTACCACCTATTCACGATGAAAGTGTCTCGTGTAGCCGACCGTTCGCTGGCAAAATAGCAAATAGACAATTTTTCAAAGAGGTCCCAGACCAATTTGGGGTATAAAACTATTACTGTTTACAAATTAATATAGTTTTTGTCGTAAGATATCAAACAAGCAGATGGGTCTCCTGATGGGAAGAGTGTCAATCATAACCTATAGAGACCAAAGATGTTAATGGTGCGTTGTTATTTTGTTGCGCGGTCTAATGCCACATGCATAAATTTACCGGCTACCTTACCCTCCAATCTGGAACATGACATCACTGACGCTATTGCGGCAGGAATAAAAAATTATAATAACTACAACATCACTGATTTACCTATTTCTGTCGCAATGACGGAAAAATATTGTCAATGAGGTGTTCCGGTTGGTAGCCAGTAAATTTAAACATGTGGCATTTTGACCCCGCTACACTAATAGCAATGCATCCCTATCCAAAAATGCCGATACATGCAACAATTTAGTCAACTATGAAAAGGCATTTACCGAGTACAACATGATCGCTTAATAGAAATACTTAGCGATATTGCATTAGACGGAAAGGATATACGCATAATAAAAATCCTCTACTATCATCAGCGCGCCAGGGTGAAAGCTGATGGTGAAGAATCCAAAGAGATTGAGATAAAACGAGGAGTATGACTTGGTTGCATTCTGTCACCAACGCTATTTAACTTGTACTCAGAAACTATTATGTCAGATGCTTTAGACAATTTGGACTTTGGAGTTAAAGTTGATGCTCGGGTGATCAACAATCGATGTTATGCTGATGATACTGTGCTTAAAGCATCCACAGAAGAAGAACTACAAAGAATTGTTAATAATGTCAACGCTTGTAGTGTAAAAGCTGGACTCAGAAGGAACCTATCCAAAACTAAGGTCATGGTTATCTCTGACCGTTTTGATTATCAGCCAGTTGTGGCTGTGTCAGGTTACGCTTTAGAACGAGTATGCAGATAAAAGTATCTAGGCACATAGCTTACTGAAAACCGGGACACTGACGTAGAAATCAAATCCCGTATAGAGGTGGCCCGCAGTGCTTTTTACGCAATGGAATATAATTTATGTAATCCAAGCCTGAAGATCCCTTTGCGCATTCGCATGCTTAAATGTTACATCTGGCCAATACTTTTATACGGATGTGAAGCCTGGACCATTCAGGAAGAGTTCAGAAAACGTATAGAAGCATTTGAAATGTGGGCACACAGACTATGATGTCGATCTCATAGACACAAAAAATTACCAATGACGAAGTTCTACGACGTGTCGGTTAAAAACGCAAGCTTTTGCTAATCATCAAGTAGAAGAAAGTTGCTTTTCTTGGACACCTATTGAGGAATCCGAGATGTGGACTTATGATGGAAAAAGTTGCTGGAAAAAGAAAAGTCGGTCGTAGAAAGAAATCTTGGTTGCGAAACATCAGAGATTGGACAGGGATAGCGTGTGCTGCCCAACTTTTCCGCCTTGCAAATGATCGCGTCAAATATTTGGAACTGACTGCCAACCTTCACTAGTTGGAGAGGCATCTAAGAAGAAGACAAGATAGCAACGCACCATTAACATCTTTGGTGTCTATAGGCGATGGTTGACTCTTTTCATCAGGAGACCCATCTGCTTGTTTGCTATCTTATGAAATAAAAAAACGACAAAGGAGTATTACTTTATACGTGCGCATAAATAAACATACTGATTTTTCCCCACAAGTAATAGTTCATCATATAAAAACGTTTAATTTTATTAATCACCAGTTATTACTCGCAATTTCGTTTACGTAACTCAAAATCATTTTCTCACAGTTTACCTTCGATGATGTTGGAAGAAATCTTAACAACTTATAAAAATACATATATTTTCTTTTTATTATACATATATTTTTTTAATATTATTAGTATAGCTTAGTATAGACAAGAATATTCTCAAGAAATTCACACAATCAATTAATATTAAAATAACGTTGTTAACAATTGAATCCTTAAAGAGCAATTGTATTGAGTACAAAAGCCCTTTGTTTGCTTTTTCGACTCCAACACTTGGTGAAGACTTTAAATTTAGTTTCCAGGGGACGCCTAAAGCCTCATTCACAAATTATAAAGCTCTCCCGAAAATGAAGCTTTAAATAAGACTAGAAATCGTTTAAATTAAAATCTTTGTAACAAAATTGTTTGAGCTTGTCCGCAGATTTTGGTCAGCTTTTCAACGAATTCTCTAAAGGAGAGTTTTTTTTATAGAAGAGGGGGAAAACGAGCAGGAGGTGCACCTGATGGTACGTGATCATCGCCGTCCATGGTCGTCCACAATACCAGAGGTCTTGCAGTTGCGTTGCCGGCTTTTTAAGAATGAGTAAACTCTTTTCTTGAAGGCCCCCAAGCCGTATCCGTGAGAGTAGAGTATCTTCTCGCCCGTATCCCCGAAGAGGTAGGCAGGCCCAACAAATGCACTCACGATTTGCCGAAGATACTTAATCCCATAATGTGATAGTTGGCAAGCCTATCGCTTTATCTGAGAGTTTAGGGTGGGAGTATATACAAAAGTGATGATGTGCAACAACGCATTTTACTGACCTGATAACGATTGTCGACTATTTCTAACGATAATCGGGACCGACGGCTTTACGTACGTGAGTGGTAATGGTGTGGTAAGTGGTGGAGTGGTAATGTGTCACCAGTCAGATTCCAAGCTGCTTGAGATTTTAAATTTTCGAGAAAAACCTTAAAAAAACCTCAACAACACTTTTGCTCGATATGGAATTGAGCCCGGGACGTAATGATCTGAGGCACAAATAGACTACCCTCTAGACCACGAGATTGTTGTTATTTTTTTTTTGGAAAATATATGACGGCGTCTGCGTCATCAAATGCACCTGGCAAGAATATTGTAAACAACAAGTGCATCGCCCAATCCACCGAGCGCATCGTTTATATCCCTACTACTCAACTTGTTTTGCTACCTGTACAAAAGGCTCGGAGCGCCCGCCGTGAGGGCAGTTTTGGCTCTGGTGTGGCTCGGCACACTTGTGGTATCCTGCTGGTAGCTTATCCTTGCCTCTTGGATAATTAATATGTGCAAACAATTAATTAATATTCTCACCTATAAATTAATCTTAATTCTCACCTATAATTAAATAAAGGAATGGTAAAAGTGTCTAGTATAAAATAATCTCAGTACAATTTATAATCGACTATTTATTGCTTGAATTATGACTCATTTGTAATGAGGAATAATTTAAGTTACTTATGGTTGGAATTGTTAACAATCACTAGTAATTAATAATGTGAAGCTTCATTAGAGATCCAATTGTAATTTTGATTAAAATTTGGCAAAATATAAGGACCTGTTCTATCACCAGATCCGCATTTTATTAAACGTATCTGACCCACTTCCTATATATACGTTTTAGCGTCTCACGCTTTTACGGTTTACGCGCATTGCGGTTTACGTCTACTACATTCGTATTTTTTAAATTAAATATATAAGAGTATTTATATATGTATTTCTTTGTATAAGTATCGTTGACTGGCACCCATACTACAAGCATATAATTTGCTTACTTTGGGGTCAGATCAATTCGTGTAATTTGTCCAGTGATATTTATATTTTATTTATATTTATATTTTTAAAAATTAAATCGGCCTGAATTACACAATTCCTACATAATATGTATATTAATCTAATACAGCTAATTAACCAGGTGGTAAAGTCTGAGTTTAGAAAAATAATGTAAAAAGCAAACAAATATTTCTTGAGTCCTATTAGAATTGTTTTGAAGTTTTATCGTTATTTGATTTTGATGTTTCATTGCTAGTTATAAGGTATTCCTAAAACTACTATCCATTCCATTAAAACAAAAAAATGCTAGTTTCGCCCAGGTTTGGAGAACCACAATCATTTTTCAGTTTGAACTCAATTTACGTTACACTCGCGAACAAAGTTAGTCTGTTAAAATGTTTAAAGTATGGCGGCTCACATAAACTGTCAACTACACAGCACCCATAACCGGCATGTGTGTTGTATGTCGTCGCTACTTGTAGATGGCCGAGATACTTGGCCACCACCCAAGTGCCAGCTAGGGCTGCTTTATTGACGTATCGCTATTATAAACAATTTGCCAAGTGCATTGGTGCAATATTATTTTCCAGTGTAGTCGTCTATACAATATTAGAAACAGATGACGTAGGTGTTGTCACCAATGGCTTGTTGTTTTTCTGACGGTCGCGTTCCCTTTTCACAATGAAGTCAGAAGTATATTTTTTACTAAATTGGTCCAATACACGACGAGCCAATTTTTTAGGTTACTACGTATCTGAAACTTGGCGACACACTGAAAAGATCCGGCAGAAGAAACTCATCAAGTTTTACTCTTTATATGAGCTATTTTTTTAAAAAGTTTGTTAAAATTTTTATAATTTTTATGAGAGACTAGCTGCTCTTTCGAAGGAAATAAAACTTTTCTGAATCAGTATATTCGTCTTCGAGTAAATCCATCTCAAATCTAAGAAATGGACGAATTAATATAAAACTAAGGACCTCCTTCTCTTTTTAAAGTAAGTTAAAAAGGCAAGCTAAGCCGAAAGTCAAAAACAGTGTTATATTAAAGCTTCCATTCAACGACCTCTATGTAGTATGTAGTACATTAATCTCTTTGCTCCCATTGTTTTAGAATAAACAAACTTTGAATCAATACATTTCTCTATGTGTTTGTTGAAAGTCTATCCATTTAGAACTAGTTATGGCTACATAGATTTAAACCTGGATTAACTCCTGTTTGCGATGGTTTCTGTATGAGGATAAGCGCCCGCTTCACATACAGAGCTTACTCAAGTTTAGAACATCGTACTTATTGACATAACTCAAGCGAAGTTAACAAACAAAGGATTACGGTCTATGATATCGTTGTATTTAGCATATAAATATAGATAAAACTCACCTATACGTCGAGGTGATTTAACATTTTGTAGAATTTCCAATTGTCGATGTTGACTGACTTTTTTTATATCATAAGATAGCAAACAAGCAGATGGGTCTCCTGATGGAAAGAGTCAACCATCGCCTATAGACACCAAAGATGTTAATGGTGCGTTGCTGTCTTGTGGCGAGGTCTAATGCCACATGCATAAGTTTACCGGCTACCTTACCCTCCAAACCGGAACACGACAGCAACAAGCACTGACGATATTGCGGCAGGAATAGGTAAGGCGGTGGTACCTGATCCGAGCGAGACAATGCAGAACTCTACCACCTAGTAGCCACGATGGTAGTGACTCGTATAGCCAATCAGTTGCTTTTTACGACCTGCCTGGCAGAACGGCAGTTGGTCTATTCTTCAAAGGAGCCCGGAACCAACACGGAGGACTTGTTGCGATATTTGGTTATGGTTTAGGTACAATGTTTTTTTACTCATTGCACGTGCAAACATAGTGCGTAATTAAATTGAATTTTAACAATTCGTAAATATAAAATGTACCTGAATATTCGCAATATTTATATATTTTACTAGCTGACCCAGCAAACGTTGTTCGGCCTTTTAACTACTTTAATTTTTTTCTATATTTTCTCACTTTTTAAACCTTCCCTGGACTTCAACAATTAATTCAAAACCAAAATTAGCCAAAGCGGTTTAGTCGTTCTCGAGCTTTAGCGAGACTAACGAACAGCAATTGATTTTTATATATATATATAGATATCATAAGATAGCAAACAAGCAGATAGCTCTCCTGACAGAAAAAATATCTTTACGCTCATATCTCCGAAGAGGTAGGCAGAGCTACAACAAGTGCACCCACGATTAACCGAAGATCGAGAAATACCTTGTCTATCGTGATATGTGGCTGTGGTTGGCCTATCGCCGACCGGACACATTTTCCAATCTCAGACAACTTTGCTTTTATCAGAAAACTCAAAAAATCATTGATATAAAAAGGAAAGATATGTTACGCTCTAACATCGCAACTGGTAAACCTAAGCTCGGTAAGTCAAACGCAAAGTAATGCGGCGAACGTAGCAGACTACGTTTCTCTCGCTTACTTTTGTATTGTACTATCTCACTCTCATAAACATGGCGACCTAAACAATAATTTAATCTTATTTTCAAACAAATTATTTTAGCCGTACTTACGAATGGAAAGTAATCCCGTGTGTCTAATTTTTTTTCCTTGAGTGATTGTAGCACTGGCTGAATATACAATAAGGTATTTTGATGCGTGTTTAATGGTAAAAACAGTCGGAAAATATAAGTGTATGATATGAGGTCCCGCGAGTGATTGATTGTCACCAATTGCCACTGTGTCCACGGACCTAGTTTTGTAGGACCAGGCGCTGTGACCAGGTAACGTATCTTCCCTTTTTATATCAATGGAAAAAAATACATTTTTGAATTACCCGACCGGGAATCAAACCCGGGACCTCGTGTGGTCAACCCCGTACACCGGACCACTAGACTACAGAAGCGAAGATGTTAATGGCGCATTGCTATTCATGTAGCGGGGTGTTAATACCACATGTGTAAGTTTACCAGATACTTAACTCTCCAAATCAGAAAACGACAGCGACAAGCATTGACGCTATTGTGGCAGGAATAGGTAAGGCGATGGTACCAGACCCGGGCGAGACATTGAGAACTCTACCACCTATTCACGATGAAAGTGTCTCGTGTAGCCGACCGTTCGCTGGCAAAATAGCAAATAGACAATTTTTCAAAGAGGTCCCAGACCAATTTGGGGTATAAAACTATTACTGTTTACAAATTAATATAGTTTTTGTCGTAAGATATCAAACAAGCAGATGGGTCTCCTGATGGGAAGAGTGTCAATCATAACCTATAGAGACCAAAGATGTTAATGGTGCGTTGTTATTTTGTTGCGCGGTCTAATGCCACATGCATAAATTTACCGGCTACCTTACCCTCCAATCTGGAACATGACATCACTGACGCTATTGCGGCAGGAATAAAAAATTATAATAACTACAACATCACTGATTTACCTATTTCTGTCGCAATGACGGAAAAATATTGTCAATGAGGTGTTCCGGTTGGTAGCCAGTAAATTTAAACATGTGGCATTTTGACCCCGCTACACTAATAGCAATGCATCCCTATCCAAAAATGCCGATACATGCAACAATTTAGTCAACTATGAAAAGGCATTTACCGAGTACAACATGATCGCTTAATAGAAATACTTAGCGATATTGCATTAGACGGAAAGGATATACGCATAATAAAAATCCTCTACTATCATCAGCGCGCCAGGGTGAAAGCTGATGGTGAAGAATCCAAAGAGATTGAGATAAAACGAGGAGTATGACTTGGTTGCATTCTGTCACCAACGCTATTTAACTTGTACTCAGAAACTATTATGTCAGATGCTTTAGACAATTTGGACTTTGGAGTTAAAGTTGATGCTCGGGTGATCAACAATCGATGTTATGCTGATGATACTGTGCTTAAAGCATCCACAGAAGAAGAACTACAAAGAATTGTTAATAATGTCAACGCTTGTAGTGTAAAAGCTGGACTCAGAAGGAACCTATCCAAAACTAAGGTCATGGTTATCTCTGACCGTTTTGATTATCAGCCAGTTGTGGCTGTGTCAGGTTACGCTTTAGAACGAGTATGCAGATAAAAGTATCTAGGCACATAGCTTACTGAAAACCGGGACACTGACGTAGAAATCAAATCCCGTATAGAGGTGGCCCGCAGTGCTTTTTACGCAATGGAATATAATTTATGTAATCCAAGCCTGAAGATCCCTTTGCGCATTCGCATGCTTAAATGTTACATCTGGCCAATACTTTTATACGGATGTGAAGCCTGGACCATTCAGGAAGAGTTCAGAAAACGTATAGAAGCATTTGAAATGTGGGCACACAGACTATGATGTCGATCTCATAGACACAAAAAATTACCAATGACGAAGTTCTACGACGTGTCGGTTAAAAACGCAAGCTTTTGCTAATCATCAAGTAGAAGAAAGTTGCTTTTCTTGGACACCTATTGAGGAATCCGAGATGTGGACTTATGATGGAAAAAGTTGCTGGAAAAAGAAAAGTCGGTCGTAGAAAGAAATCTTGGTTGCGAAACATCAGAGATTGGACAGGGATAGCGTGTGCTGCCCAACTTTTCCGCCTTGCAAATGATCGCGTCAAATATTTGGAACTGACTGCCAACCTTCACTAGTTGGAGAGGCATCTAAGAAGAAGACAAGATAGCAACGCACCATTAACATCTTTGGTGTCTATAGGCGATGGTTGACTCTTTTCATCAGGAGACCCATCTGCTTGTTTGCTATCTTATGAAATAAAAAAACGACAAAGGAGTATTACTTTATACGTGCGCATAAATAAACATACTGATTTTTCCCCACAAGTAATAGTTCATCATATAAAAACGTTTAATTTTATTAATCACCAGTTATTACTCGCAATTTCGTTTACGTAACTCAAAATCATTTTCTCACAGTTTACCTTCGATGATGTTGGAAGAAATCTTAACAACTTATAAAAATACATATATTTTCTTTTTATTATACATATATTTTTTTAATATTATTAGTATAGCTTAGTATAGACAAGAATATTCTCAAGAAATTCACACAATCAATTAATATTAAAATAACGTTGTTAACAATTGAATCCTTAAAGAGCAATTGTATTGAGTACAAAAGCCCTTTGTTTGCTTTTTCGACTCCAACACTTGGTGAAGACTTTAAATTTAGTTTCCAGGGGACGCCTAAAGCCTCATTCACAAATTATAAAGCTCTCCCGAAAATGAAGCTTTAAATAAGACTAGAAATCGTTTAAATTAAAATCTTTGTAACAAAATTGTTTGAGCTTGTCCGCAGATTTTGGTCAGCTTTTCAACGAATTCTCTAAAGGAGAGTTTTTTTTATAGAAGAGGGGGAAAACGAGCAGGAGGTGCACCTGATGGTACGTGATCATCGCCGTCCATGGTCGTCCACAATACCAGAGGTCTTGCAGTTGCGTTGCCGGCTTTTTAAGAATGAGTAAACTCTTTTCTTGAAGGCCCCCAAGCCGTATCCGTGAGAGTAGAGTATCTTCTCGCCCGTATCCCCGAAGAGGTAGGCAGGCCCAACAAATGCACTCACGATTTGCCGAAGATACTTAATCCCATAATGTGATAGTTGGCAAGCCTATCGCTTTATCTGAGAGTTTAGGGTGGGAGTATATACAAAAGTGATGATGTGCAACAACGCATTTTACTGACCTGATAACGATTGTCGACTATTTCTAACGATAATCGGGACCGACGGCTTTACGTACGTGAGTGGTAATGGTGTGGTAAGTGGTGGAGTGGTAATGTGTCACCAGTCAGATTCCAAGCTGCTTGAGATTTTAAATTTTCGAGAAAAACCTTAAAAAAACCTCAACAACACTTTTGCTCGATATGGAATTGAGCCCGGGACGTAATGATCTGAGGCACAAATAGACTACCCTCTAGACCACGAGATTGTTGTTATTTTTTTTTTGGAAAATATATGACGGCGTCTGCGTCATCAAATGCACCTGGCAAGAATATTGTAAACAACAAGTGCATCGCCCAATCCACCGAGCGCATCGTTTATATCCCTACTACTCAACTTGTTTTGCTACCTGTACAAAAGGCTCGGAGCGCCCGCCGTGAGGGCAGTTTTGGCTCTGGTGTGGCTCGGCACACTTGTGGTATCCTGCTGGTAGCTTATCCTTGCCTCTTGGATAATTAATATGTGCAAACAATTAATTAATATTCTCACCTATAAATTAATCTTAATTCTCACCTATAATTAAATAAAGGAATGGTAAAAGTGTCTAGTATAAAATAATCTCAGTACAATTTATAATCGACTATTTATTGCTTGAATTATGACTCATTTGTAATGAGGAATAATTTAAGTTACTTATGGTTGGAATTGTTAACAATCACTAGTAATTAATAATGTGAAGCTTCATTAGAGATCCAATTGTAATTTTGATTAAAATTTGGCAAAATATAAGGACCTGTTCTATCACCAGATCCGCATTTTATTAAACGTATCTGACCCACTTCCTATATATACGTTTTAGCGTCTCACGCTTTTACGGTTTACGCGCATTGCGGTTTACGTCTACTACATTCGTATTTTTTAAATTAAATATATAAGAGTATTTATATATGTATTTCTTTGTATAAGTATCGTTGACTGGCACCCATACTACAAGCATATAATTTGCTTACTTTGGGGTCAGATCAATTCGTGTAATTTGTCCAGTGATATTTATATTTTATTTATATTTATATTTTTAAAAATTAAATCGGCCTGAATTACACAATTCCTACATAATATGTATATTAATCTAATACAGCTAATTAACCAGGTGGTAAAGTCTGAGTTTAGAAAAATAATGTAAAAAGCAAACAAATATTTCTTGAGTCCTATTAGAATTGTTTTGAAGTTTTATCGTTATTTGATTTTGATGTTTCATTGCTAGTTATAAGGTATTCCTAAAACTACTATCCATTCCATTAAAACAAAAAAATGCTAGTTTCGCCCAGGTTTGGAGAACCACAATCATTTTTCAGTTTGAACTCAATTTACGTTACACTCGCGAACAAAGTTAGTCTGTTAAAATGTTTAAAGTATGGCGGCTCACATAAACTGTCAACTACACAGCACCCATAACCGGCATGTGTGTTGTATGTCGTCGCTACTTGTAGATGGCCGAGATACTTGGCCACCACCCAAGTGCCAGCTAGGGCTGCTTTATTGACGTATCGCTATTATAAACAATTTGCCAAGTGCATTGGTGCAATATTATTTTCCAGTGTAGTCGTCTATACAATATTAGAAACAGATGACGTAGGTGTTGTCACCAATGGCTTGTTGTTTTTCTGACGGTCGCGTTCCCTTTTCACAATGAAGTCAGAAGTATATTTTTTACTAAATTGGTCCAATACACGACGAGCCAATTTTTTAGGTTACTACGTATCTGAAACTTGGCGACACACTGAAAAGATCCGGCAGAAGAAACTCATCAAGTTTTACTCTTTATATGAGCTATTTTTTTAAAAAGTTTGTTAAAATTTTTATAATTTTTATGAGAGACTAGCTGCTCTTTCGAAGGAAATAAAACTTTTCTGAATCAGTATATTCGTCTTCGAGTAAATCCATCTCAAATCTAAGAAATGGACGAATTAATATAAAACTAAGGACCTCCTTCTCTTTTTAAAGTAAGTTAAAAAGGCAAGCTAAGCCGAAAGTCAAAAACAGTGTTATATTAAAGCTTCCATTCAACGACCTCTATGTAGTATGTAGTACATTAATCTCTTTGCTCCCATTGTTTTAGAATAAACAAACTTTGAATCAATACATTTCTCTATGTGTTTGTTGAAAGTCTATCCATTTAGAACTAGTTATGGCTACATAGATTTAAACCTGGATTAACTCCTGTTTGCGATGGTTTCTGTATGAGGATAAGCGCCCGCTTCACATACAGAGCTTACTCAAGTTTAGAACATCGTACTTATTGACATAACTCAAGCGAAGTTAACAAACAAAGGATTACGGTCTATGATATCGTTGTATTTAGCATATAAATATAGATAAAACTCACCTATACGTCGAGGTGATTTAACATTTTGTAGAATTTCCAATTGTCGATGTTGACTGACTTTTTTTATATCATAAGATAGCAAACAAGCAGATGGGTCTCCTGATGGAAAGAGTCAACCATCGCCTATAGACACCAAAGATGTTAATGGTGCGTTGCTGTCTTGTGGCGAGGTCTAATGCCACATGCATAAGTTTACCGGCTACCTTACCCTCCAAACCGGAACACGACAGCAACAAGCACTGACGATATTGCGGCAGGAATAGGTAAGGCGGTGGTACCTGATCCGAGCGAGACAATGCAGAACTCTACCACCTAGTAGCCACGATGGTAGTGACTCGTATAGCCAATCAGTTGCTTTTTACGACCTGCCTGGCAGAACGGCAGTTGGTCTATTCTTCAAAGGAGCCCGGAACCAACACGGAGGACTTGTTGCGATATTTGGTTATGGTTTAGGTACAATGTTTTTTTACTCATTGCACGTGCAAACATAGTGCGTAATTAAATTGAATTTTAACAATTCGTAAATATAAAATGTACCTGAATATTCGCAATATTTATATATTTTACTAGCTGACCCAGCAAACGTTGTTCGGCCTTTTAACTACTTTAATTTTTTTCTATATTTTCTCACTTTTTAAACCTTCCCTGGACTTCAACAATTAATTCAAAACCAAAATTAGCCAAAGCGGTTTAGTCGTTCTCGAGCTTTAGCGAGACTAACGAACAGCAATTGATTTTTATATATATATATAGATATCATAAGATAGCAAACAAGCAGATAGCTCTCCTGACAGAAAAAATATCTTTACGCTCATATCTCCGAAGAGGTAGGCAGAGCTACAACAAGTGCACCCACGATTAACCGAAGATCGAGAAATACCTTGTCTATCGTGATATGTGGCTGTGGTTGGCCTATCGCCGACCGGACACATTTTCCAATCTCAGACAACTTTGCTTTTATCAGAAAACTCAAAAAATCATTGATATAAAAAGGAAAGATATGTTACGCTCTAACATCGCAACTGGTAAACCTAAGCTCGGTAAGTCAAACGCAAAGTAATGCGGCGAACGTAGCAGACTACGTTTCTCTCGCTTACTTTTGTATTGTACTATCTCACTCTCATAAACATGGCGACCTAAACAATAATTTAATCTTATTTTCAAACAAATTATTTTAGCCGTACTTACGAATGGAAAGTAATCCCGTGTGTCTAATTTTTTTTCCTTGAGTGATTGTAGCACTGGCTGAATATACAATAAGGTATTTTGATGCGTGTTTAATGGTAAAAACAGTCGGAAAATATAAGTGTATGATATGAGGTCCCGCGAGTGATTGATTGTCACCAATTGCCACTGTGTCCACGGACCTAGTTTTGTAGGACCAGGCGCTGTGACCAGGTAACGTATCTTCCCTTTTTATATCAATGGAAAAAAATACATTTTTGAATTACCCGACCGGGAATCAAACCCGGGACCTCGTGTGGTCAACCCCGTACACCGGACCACTAGACTACAGAAGCGAAGATGTTAATGGCGCATTGCTATTCATGTAGCGGGGTGTTAATACCACATGTGTAAGTTTACCAGATACTTAACTCTCCAAATCAGAAAACGACAGCGACAAGCATTGACGCTATTGTGGCAGGAATAGGTAAGGCGATGGTACCAGACCCGGGCGAGACATTGAGAACTCTACCACCTATTCACGATGAAAGTGTCTCGTGTAGCCGACCGTTCGCTGGCAAAATAGCAAATAGACAATTTTTCAAAGAGGTCCCAGACCAATTTGGGGTATAAAACTATTACTGTTTACAAATTAATATAGTTTTTGTCGTAAGATATCAAACAAGCAGATGGGTCTCCTGATGGGAAGAGTGTCAATCATAACCTATAGAGACCAAAGATGTTAATGGTGCGTTGTTATTTTGTTGCGCGGTCTAATGCCACATGCATAAATTTACCGGCTACCTTACCCTCCAATCTGGAACATGACATCACTGACGCTATTGCGGCAGGAATAAAAAATTATAATAACTACAACATCACTGATTTACCTATTTCTGTCGCAATGACGGAAAAATATTGTCAATGAGGTGTTCCGGTTGGTAGCCAGTAAATTTAAACATGTGGCATTTTGACCCCGCTACACTAATAGCAATGCATCCCTATCCAAAAATGCCGATACATGCAACAATTTAGTCAACTATGAAAAGGCATTTACCGAGTACAACATGATCGCTTAATAGAAATACTTAGCGATATTGCATTAGACGGAAAGGATATACGCATAATAAAAATCCTCTACTATCATCAGCGCGCCAGGGTGAAAGCTGATGGTGAAGAATCCAAAGAGATTGAGATAAAACGAGGAGTATGACTTGGTTGCATTCTGTCACCAACGCTATTTAACTTGTACTCAGAAACTATTATGTCAGATGCTTTAGACAATTTGGACTTTGGAGTTAAAGTTGATGCTCGGGTGATCAACAATCGATGTTATGCTGATGATACTGTGCTTAAAGCATCCACAGAAGAAGAACTACAAAGAATTGTTAATAATGTCAACGCTTGTAGTGTAAAAGCTGGACTCAGAAGGAACCTATCCAAAACTAAGGTCATGGTTATCTCTGACCGTTTTGATTATCAGCCAGTTGTGGCTGTGTCAGGTTACGCTTTAGAACGAGTATGCAGATAAAAGTATCTAGGCACATAGCTTACTGAAAACCGGGACACTGACGTAGAAATCAAATCCCGTATAGAGGTGGCCCGCAGTGCTTTTTACGCAATGGAATATAATTTATGTAATCCAAGCCTGAAGATCCCTTTGCGCATTCGCATGCTTAAATGTTACATCTGGCCAATACTTTTATACGGATGTGAAGCCTGGACCATTCAGGAAGAGTTCAGAAAACGTATAGAAGCATTTGAAATGTGGGCACACAGACTATGATGTCGATCTCATAGACACAAAAAATTACCAATGACGAAGTTCTACGACGTGTCGGTTAAAAACGCAAGCTTTTGCTAATCATCAAGTAGAAGAAAGTTGCTTTTCTTGGACACCTATTGAGGAATCCGAGATGTGGACTTATGATGGAAAAATTTGCTGGAAAAAGAAAAGTCGGTCGTAGAAAGAAATCTTGGTTGCGAAACATCAGAGATTGGACAGGGATAGCGTGTGCTGCCCAACTTTTCCGCCTTGCAAATGATCGCGTCAAATATTTGGAACTGACTGCCAACCTTCACTAGTTGGAGAGGCATCTAAGAAGAAGACAAGATAGCAACGCACCATTAACATCTTTGGTGTCTATAGGCGATGGTTGACTCTTTTCATCAGGAGACCCATCTGCTTGTTTGCTATCTTATGAAATAAAAAAACGACAAAGGAGTATTACTTTATACGTGCGCATAAATAAACATACTGATTTTTCCCCACAAGTAATAGTTCATCATATAAAAACGTTTAATTTTATTAATCACCAGTTATTACTCGCAATTTCGTTTACGTAACTCAAAATCATTTTCTCACAGTTTACCTTCGATGATGTTGGAAGAAATCTTAACAACTTATAAAAATACATATATTTTCTTTTTATTATACATATATTTTTTTAATATTATTAGTATAGCTTAGTATAGACAAGAATATTCTCAAGAAATTCACACAATCAATTAATATTAAAATAACGTTGTTAACAATTGAATCCTTAAAGAGCAATTGTATTGAGTACAAAAGCCCTTTGTTTGCTTTTTCGACTCCAACACTTGGTGAAGACTTTAAATTTAGTTTCCAGGGGACGCCTAAAGCCTCATTCACAAATTATAAAGCTCTCCCGAAAATGAAGCTTTAAATAAGACTAGAAATCGTTTAAATTAAAATCTTTGTAACAAAATTGTTTGAGCTTGTCCGCAGATTTTGGTCAGCTTTTCAACGAATTCTCTAAAGGAGAGTTTTTTTTATAGAAGAGGGGGAAAACGAGCAGGAGGTGCACCTGATGGTACGTGATCATCGCCGTCCATGGTCGTCCACAATACCAGAGGTCTTGCAGTTGCGTTGCCGGCTTTTTAAGAATGAGTAAACTCTTTTCTTGAAGGCCCCCAAGCCGTATCCGTGAGAGTAGAGTATCTTCTCGCCCGTATCCCCGAAGAGGTAGGCAGGCCCAACAAATGCACTCACGATTTGCCGAAGATACTTAATCCCATAATGTGATAGTTGGCAAGCCTATCGCTTTATCTGAGAGTTTAGGGTGGGAGTATATACAAAGCTAGCTGATACGGCAAACGCTTTTTTCTATACAAATTGCTTGTATTGAATAGTTTTGTGGGGTACTTGACGGGGGAGGGGTTGTGGTATAGTTGTGATAAAAACAATTATATCTTTTAAGTTGTACCAAATAGTCGATATCTTCAAAATTTCATTGAAATCGGTTCAATAGCTTAAGCGTCCATCACGGACAAACAAAGTGACACGTAATCTATATACATATAATGAAATCGTAGGAAAGTCAAAACTGTACATTGAATATTTTTTAAAAGAATACTTGGGGCGTGATCTACAATTGATATCGAAGCCAAAAATATAGTTATTAGAATTTCTGTCTGTTTGTATGTATTTCCGGGGTAAACTCAAAAAGCACTGCATGGATTTACTTCAAATTTTGCATGAATATTACTAATAGGTCGGGTCAACATATAGGCTACATATTATCACGCTATCACCTACAGGGGAGGAGCAGTGCGGAGTAAACGAAGTCCGCGCGGACGAAATCGCTGGCAACAGCTAGTTTATATATATTAAAATTTAACCTACAAAGGCGCTGTTAAGTAAGGGATTTTTGTAGGTATAACAACTATAAATATTCACTGGAAAAATTAAATAAAGCGTTTTAATTTACTAGGTGATAGAATTCCGCAACTAGTCGCCTGAGTTTGATCCCCCTGCTTTAACATATTCATTATGTATTTCTTGCGGCAAAGCGTCAAAGCATTGGTGCTTCTTTCGTGTTTCGGTTTGGAAGGCTAGGTACCCGGTAAACTTAGGTAATAAGTAATAGGTACCATTCTGGATCACGAATAGCAACGAGCTATTAACGTGTTTGGTGTTATTATAATTCTTGCAAATAGGAGAGCTATAATATGCTTGTATGATATTTTATGATGCCAAAGAAACAAAGAGAGCAAATTATATATATTACAAGTTTTTTATATCATGAGATAGTAAGCAAGCAAATGGCTCTCCTTATGGAAAGAAAAACAATTACCTATAGACACCAAGTATGTTAATGCTGCATTGCTATCCATTAGGCGGGATGGCAGCGCCACATGCATAAGTTTACTGACTACCTTACCCTCCAAACCGTAATACGACAATGAAAAGCATTGACGCTATTGCGTCAGAAATAGGTAAGACAATGGTACCTAATATCCGGGTAAGACGTCGCGGAAATCTACCACCTACTATTTACGATGGTAGCGATACGTATAGTCAATCGGTCGCCATTTACGACGTGCCTGACAGAACGAAAGTTAGTCTATTCTTCAAAGGGGGCCCAGATAAACAAGGGGGAACAAACATGAAAATGACAATGAAAACGATTGTTATCTGGTACGAAGTTTTTAATCATGTTTAAGTTTTGTTTCCAGAGGCTTGTTAAAACCTTACTTGTAAATTCTGAATCTCATATAAACAAAGGTATAGTTAAGACTAGAAACCATTTTAATTAAACTCTGCTATTGTCAAACTTCAAAAACTTGGTGACGGTCTTTCTCGGAAATCACTTCTAAATTTGTTGTGGACAAAATCGTGAAATTAGCTTCAATTTAAGTTTAATTGTAGCTTTAGCATATTCAAATTTGAATGTTATTGTTACTTTGATATTTAGGGGTATCTTTTTATCTTACAAATTATAAAATTTAAAATATTTCTTTGTGAATGGTACAAATTAAATTATGTTTAAACATTAATTAATATTTCACACAAGTTTTTTACATATACATATAAATAATATATTTAAATATACAGCTATCTGTATATATGTTATGTTTTACAGCTAAACTACTAAACAGATTTCGATAAAATGCGGCAAAGAGAGTCGAAAGCCCGTGGTAAAATAGCCTAATTATTTTACAAAACTCGATCCCTTAGGGTTAGTATGTAGAGGATGAATGTTTGTATGAAATAATATATCGAGGACATGTTAAAAACTAGCAAGCGAAGCTGTGTATATCAGCTAGTTTATTATAGACGTAAGTTATAAGTACAAGAGAGTTCAATTGACATATTTGAGGATGCAGTTTCATAAAGCGGTAACGATGGAAGGTAATAACATATTTTAGCCATAAAACCGATCCGGCTCGAAGGACCAGCTTTTTGTATAACTATTCTTAAAAGGCCGGCAACGCAGCTGCAACACTTTTGATGATGTGGCTGTCCATGGGCGGTGGTAATCACTTACCATCAGGTGAGTGTGAGTGTTTTTTCACCCCTTTTTTCTATAAAAAAATTAAGTCGTTATTATTAGGTGATGTCACGCATGCAATCGCCACCGAGAGTTTTTGCAAGTGAAGTGCGTATGGCATTTCCTTAACGTTGTTACAATGACAGACATCAGCTATCAAGGTTTTTTTGTGACCTACCCCTCACAACTATCGTGATATAAATGCCCGAATAGAAGGTATTCAATTCTTTAAACGATTATCGTTTGTAACATGTAATAATCAAGTCCAACTGTATGAAGCATGAGAATGTTATGTCACCGCCAGCGACATACTGGCTGGTATTGAGATTTTTCGAGGTATAGAAAAACACCAGTTATCGTTTATTAAAAAAATCCTTTATTTGGAATTCAAATTTGAATTCGAAATTTATTATTTATCTCTTGTAGAACTGACAGGTTAAAACATAGCAAACAAGGAGGTTTTCATCCTAATGGAAGGAGATAACCAAACCTATAGACACCAAAGATCTTTATGGTGCGTTGCTATCTATGTGTTGCTATATATTGTGATGCCACATGCTTTACTTCATCGGCTGCTTTATGTTCCAAAACAGAATAAGACATCGAGAATCATTAACGTTACTACGATAGGATTAGATAAGTTGGTGGTACCGAAACCCGGATAGACGTTGCAGAATATTATATTTTTATACATAGATCCCAATTACATTTTTTGGCATGAATGCGAGTGTACCAAAACCACAAGTACTAATAGACATGGCACATGCTTGCAAAGGTGTAGCAAGTGCTTGAAAATGTCAAATTCCGTTTCTCCCCGTGTTAGTCCAAGCTTCTTTGAAGAATAGGCCAAATTTTGTTCTGTCAGACAGGACGTAGAAGGCGACCGATTACCTATGCGAGTCACTAGCATCGTGGCTACTAGGTGGTAGAGTTCTGCATTGGCTCGCCCGGGTCTAGTACCACCGCCTTCTATTCCTGCCGCAATAGCATCAGCGCTAGTGTTCGTGTTCCGGTTTGTAAGGTAGCTGGTATATATATATATATATATATATATATATATATATATATATATATATATATATATATATATATATATATATATATATATATTTCACACATCTTTATATAGGTAGATGAAAATGAAAAATTGTTTATTAAACATCCAACAAATACAACAAATAGTGTCACTAGCTCCCACACTAGGGTTCCCTGTGTTATAGAAAGCTAGGATTTACCCTTTCGTAAAGATATGATGAAATTTAAGATATTGTAGTACCTATACGAATAAATTAAGTTAATTAACATACTAATTAACTTCAGACTGAGTTTCAACTGCGCAAAGTTAATAACATAAGGATGTGATGATATATATGAAAGTTAATAGTTCAACTTTTCTTTGTTTGTGTTTTTGCATTTTTTATAGATATATCGAGTAAAAATATAAAAATGCCATGTCGTGCTATTTTATCGGGACGAATAAGAATCCAAGGCTTCGAAAATACTCCTGGAGTGACTTTATTTCAACGATAAGTACTACAACTCTGTATTTCTGGGTGTAAATGACAGTGATACTAAAACATATGAAATTGCCTCGAATGGCGTGTCCAATTCACAAAATAAACAGTATATCACTTAATCAATGAGAAATAAGACGTGAAAATATTACAATTGTTCTAAAATTTGGAAACATTCTCTTAGGCGTTCTAAACTTGAGCGGTACAAAGTTATAAATCTCAAAGGGGTCCATTATCAGATTTAATCACCAGCGTGATATCGAGTCCTGATATCGTGAAGAGGCTGCGCTCCAGTTTATAAGCCTCTGAATTCTCGAATAGTCTCATTTCGGTACACAAACGAGCGCTCAGGCTTTCTTGAGACCATTACGGGGATATTGCGGTTATTTGCATACCTATAGAGTGGATTAAGTTTTGGACTACGTTGAAAGCTAAACTTGGCAAGGAACCGATGTTTTTTAAAAAGAAATTTATTTCTAAGGGCGCTTCAGAGAGCTTTGAGAGTATTAAAAGTTATATAACTTAACATTTGCTTAAACGATAGTATAGTTGTTACGCGTTTAACTGTATTAGCGACGTATTAGATGTACTATAATAGACCAAAGATGTAACTGTAATAGACCAAATAATATTTCTAAATTTTAACAATTAAATATTAACAACAGGATTATATAAACAAAAAATTATACATGTGTGGATAATATGATGTACTTTAAACGAATGGCAGTGTATGTGATGATTTTTGTTAATTTAATGTGTTTCAAACGCATATTGATTTAAAATATTAGCTTTCTGAAATGTAGAAGTTATATTTTATCATGTAAACTTTAAATATAAAAAAAATTAATCCAGCCAATCATCAGATAAGTCCAAAATCTGCCAGCTCATCGCGTGGCCGTCTCACCCATACAGCCCCTGAGATAATTCCAAGACCTGCCAGCTCACTGCGTCGCGGGCCTCCAAGTGTTTTTCGTTTCTCTCAAAGAAACTAAATTTTTACATATACTTGCAGTGTTTTTTTTTATTTCCTAAATTATTCCACGAGACTATGGCCAATAGTACGCCTTTTTCAAACTATCAGGCAGAAAATGCATTAAATGTTCTCCGTTAAGGAAATAGACTTGTGGGTATAGTTCCTGTTTGTCCCGGCTCCCTTTGAAGTATCATCAGGCAATTTGTAAAATGCGAACGATTAGCGATATGTGTCACTACCATCGTGGCTAGTAGATGGTAAAGTTTCGTATCGTCTCGCCCGGGTCTGGTACCACTGCCTTACCTACTTATGCCGCAATAGCGTCAATGATTGTAACGTTGTGTTCCGGTTTGGAAGGTCAGGTAGCCAGTAGAGTTGTGCACGTTGCATTTTCATCCCGCTATATGAATAGCAATGCACATTTAACATCTTTAGTGTCTACAAGTGATGGTTTATCCCCTTCCATCACGAAAACTCCATGCTTGGTTGTTATCTTTTAATATAAAAATATATTTTTTTCCTGTATCTCCGGAACTTGCATAAGATTTTCACCAAATTAAAATGAGACCAGTGTATACTCTCACAAAGAAAAACAGAATTTTCAAAATCGGTTCATAAGTAACCAAGTTCTGAGGCATATAATCCAGAAGTAGTTTAGCCTAATAAAACACTTGAATCAATTTCACACGCACAGTATAATTTTTGGACAGAGTAAAGCCCTCAAGAAGCAATAGCATTACAATGACTCGAAAACATCACAGCCTATTTACACTATCCTTATTTATATTTGTAGTTAATAATGACGTCAATATCTCACAATAACAGCTGCATAAATCACACACGAGCGCCACGCCTAGCCGACTAATACTTGTTAAGCGTAAGTGTAATAAAAAACATGCAGGCAATTTGATAACCTCCTCCTTTTAAGAAGTCTGGTAATAAACGACTACATTATATGTACGCAATAAACATAAGCTCGTCGCTTGAACTATTATTATCAACGCTATTTTAAATATCCTCTCATTTTTCCTAATAGAAACTAGTCCCAAAAGATCGCACAAATAAATAAACGGACTTTACATAAAATTGGTAAAACATTGAACATGATATTATTTTCGCAAACAATAAACAAAGCCATAAAGTTTATTCCATTGATACGGCAATAACACATCTAACACACGATTTCACTGTTAACATTCATATTTATGTGATGTGCTCGCGAATGGGTTTTTATTGAAAACAGAAATTATATGTCGTAAATATTATATTCTGTTATTGTAGGTGCAATCTTATTGTAGAATATTCACAAAATGAGATGTTTAATGTCATGCCATGAGATGAACTGTCATTGTTTTTTTATATGATAAGGTAGTGAAAAATCCGATGGCTCTCTTGATGGAAAGAGACAACCATCGACTATAGACACCATAGATGTTAATAATGGGTTGCTATCCTTGTGGTAAGGTCTTTATGCCACATGTATTAGTTTACTGATTACCACCCTCCAAAACGAAATACGACAGTGACAACCACGGATGCTATTAAAGCAGGAGTAGGTAAAGCGGTATTACCAGACCGTGCGAGACGATGCAAAACTCTACCACCTAGTAGTCACGATGGTAGTGACTCGCAGAGCCCGGATCAACACGGGAAAAGAAAACTGTATATTTGTATAGTTATTATCCATAGATGGGACATTCTTGCTAAATAAATATTTAGTTTTTTTTTGGATACATACACGTGTATTTTTTTTTTATAAGCAAGTGGGCATGGCAACCTGATGGAAAGCGGTCATCACTGCCCATGGACATTTACAACATCAAAGGTCAGCTGCCAATGTGATGTCCGCTTCTAAATGTTTTTAACACTCCTCTTAAAAATTCCAATATCAAAGCTACTCGGGAATATCGCGTGAGGCAAGCTGTTTCAGAGTTGGACTGTTCGTGTAAAGAAGGTATGGGCAAATCGAACAGTTGTGGATGACCAATCGTCGATATATGTGAGTGGAATCTCTCACTATGGCGTGTAATGTGATAGCGGAACGTGGATGCCGGCACTAAATTAAATAACTCGTCAGAGTGCTAAGTGTGAGTTTTTCTTTTCGCATTCGATCGTGAACGTGTTTGGAGTTTACTAGGAATTTGTATGTGATTTGTACAGCGCCACCTAGTGGTAAACGTGAGAAACCAGTTTACCACTAGGTGGCGCTGTACAAATCACATACAAATTCCTAGTAAACTCGAAACGCGCTCACGATCGAATGCGAAAAGAAAAACTCACACTTAGCACTCAGAACACTCCCCATTATACAGACGGTAAAACACATATAGAGATTCAAAGTCTCTCCGGAGACTACGTGGTTTAAGACTACTGGTAAAATTGGGATTGTCGACAAATCGTACCGCTCTGCGTTGGATTTTAATAAATCGAAGGGCTTGATACTGTGGTGCTCCGGCTCAAAGGTATGAACAGTACTCCACATATAGCCGAATTTGCGCTTTATAATGCATAAGCACTTGTTCATCGTCTTGTGAGATTTAGCACCCCCAGTTTTTTTGATGCTAACTTAGCTTTACCCTCCGAAATACTGCGAAACTTGACATCACTTGCAATTTCGACACCTAAAATGTTCATGCTGTCAGAAATGGTGAGGGGGTATTCCGGAATAGAGAAGCCTTGATAAAGAGGTTCTGTTTGGTGAATAACGCACAGGCTTGAGTCTTCGGGGGGTTAAATGATATACAAGGTTTGGTTCACACTCTGACACCCGCTTCAGAGATGTCTCAATTTCAGACACAAGCCTCCCATGTTAATCTCGTGTTGGTCTAATTTACTTCTCTTCGGTTGAAGAATCCACTATTGACCTTTCTGACAACTATATATATATATATATATATATATATATATATATATATATATATATATATATATATATATATATATATATATATATATATATAAGTACGATGTTCTAAACTTGAGTAAGCTCTGTATATGAAGCCGGCGCTTATCCTTATACAGGAAACCATCGCAAACAGGAGTTAATCCAGGTTTAAATCTATATAGCCGTAACTATTCCTAAATGGATAGACTTTCAACAAACAAACTAATAGTGTACAAATGTTGATTCAAAGTTTGCTTAAAATTCTAAAACAATGTGAAATTCAATATAACATTACTTTTCGGTTTGGCTTGCATATTCAACGTATGCAAGCCAAGCGTGGCTCGGTACACGGTTGTATCTTGCTAGTAGCTTATCCTTAACTCTTGGATAGTAATTTGTGCAAACAATATAATTATTGTCAACTATAAATTAGTCGCAGTACAATGTGGCCGCGTGGTGTGTGTGGCCGCGTTTCCGATCCGGTAGTAGTTTTTAAAAAAATATGTTGACGTGCCAAAATAAAAGTAAAAAGTCGAATAAAGTATTTCTGATTTCTGATTATAATTGACTATCTATTGCTTAAATTATGACTTATTTGTAATAAGGAATAATTAAGTTACTTATGATTGGAATTGTTAACGAGAACTAGTAATTAATAATGGAAAGCTTTACTAGTGATCTCATGTAATTGTTAACGAGAACTAGTAATTAATAATGGAAAGCTTTAATAGTGATCTTATGTTTTTCTGATTAAGAGTTGATCAAAATATAAAGAGCTGTTATATCACCACATCCGCATTTTATTCATTGTGTCTTACCCACTTCCTACATATATATATTTTGTGAGAATAGGTATTTAAGATTTGTGTCCCACTGGGGGATTCAAAATTCACCCCTAACCGATGTTAATAGACCCCGAACTTGTTTCTGGTGTAATACAGTAAATAGTTGGTGGTAAAACTAGTTGAGTTTTGTAAATTTTGGTATGCTTCAACTCCCCCCATAATAAAGTTATAGATAGCTATGCCCATGCAATCATCGCCTATAGGCACCAAATATGTTAATAGTGAATTGCTATCCGTTTCTCGGAATGTTAATGCCACACGCATATATTTACAGCCTACCTTATTCTACATAACCGGAAACACAGTGATAATCACTGATGCTATTGCGACGGGAAAAAATAAGGCTGGCTGTTACAAGTTGATGAGCTCTACCATTTAGTAGTTACGACAGTAGTGCCATGTTTAACCAATCTTTTAAATAATGAAGTGTTACACTCAATGGTCTATTCCTTAAAGAAGGTCCGAACTAATAAGGGGAAATAAAACTCATTTACCTTTTTTAAAATATGAGCGATTGCCTGACACTAAATTCTATATTGAGTGACTTGTTATCTCAAAAATTTCTTTATATCATTCGATAGCAAACAAGCAGATGGTTCTCCTGGTGGAAAGAGAAACCATATTCAATAGGCACCAAAGCTGTTAATGGTGCATTATTATCCTTATGGCGGAACGGTAATGCCATATGCATAAGTCTACCGGGTACCTTACCCTCCGAACCAGAACATGACAATGACAATCATTTACATTATTGCGGCAGGAAAAGGTAAAATAATTGTGACAAATACTCGGGAAAGACGTTGTTGAACTCTACCACCTATTGACATGTATAATTTATAACCGATCGATATCCTCTTACGAACTGTCTGACAGAATGGCAGGAGGTTTATTCTGCAAAAGGTGCCCAGACCAACATGGGGCAAACCGCCTAACCTACTTATTGTTTACAATTAATAAAGTCTGAATTAAAATCACAGTAATTCTCAGCTTTATAGTTTCAAAATGTCCTATATCAAATTAACTTTTCTGGGCAAATCTAAAAGTTGTTTGGAATAAAATATTGTGCTCATTGGGTGCTCGCTAGTAGCTTCAGGCTTAACGTTGCATTAAATACCATTAAGCCTGCAATGAGCTCACGCTTCATGACTTCGGCTGAAAAGTTTTGATACAATACAGGTGTTATTTTGTGAATAGTTGCTTTTAAATTACAATGTAATAAAATATATTTACTGTATAAAATTCATGAATGTAACATTAATTTAACTATTTTGAAAGTTTTTGTTCGTATGCTTCTCAGTCCACCTACCAGTTGAGTTATTAAAAGTGCCTTGATCATTCTTGATAAAAACTAGTATACAGTGAGAACACGTGATAATGTGCCATACAGTATACCAATAACGGTATCCATTTAATTGATAAAACATCTTGAAATTTATAATTTTAGACTGTACACATAAAAAATACCCCAGAAACTCTAGAGTTTAGACACAGGATATTTTTTTCAATTTCTTAATTTTTACTCAGGTTATATTCAGGTTGGTCACATCTGTGGTCTAGTGGTCCAGCGTTGGCGTTGACTACATGAGGTCCCGGGTTCGATTCCCGGGTCGGGCACATAAAAAAATGTTTTTTCAGTTTTCTGAGAAACACAAAGTTGCCCGGGATTGGAAAGTGCCCGGTTGGCGATAGGCTTGCCACCTATCACATTGTGGGACCAAGTATCTTCGACTAATCGTGGGTGCACTTGTTGTACCTGTCTGCCTACCTCTTCGGGGATATGGGCGTGAAGATACTTTTTTTACTCAGGTTATATAATTTTTAATTAAGCTTGTCATTTTGTTTTATTTCATTCAATGATGTAAAATTACAACGGCTTATCAG
Source organism: Apodemia mormo (assembly GCA_036924255.1). Classification (NCBI taxonomy): domain Eukaryota; kingdom Metazoa; phylum Arthropoda; class Insecta; order Lepidoptera; family Riodinidae; genus Apodemia; species Apodemia mormo. The sequence goes on from JAUPFN010000008.1 coordinate 1,943,626, forward strand.
TAGGATTGTAAATTATGTTTATTCAATAATATAGCAATACGATGGCTTATCAATAGTATCGCTAAAGATAACGTATTGTTGCTCACAAATATTGCAAAGGGTTTTTTTGTGTTATAGCACTCATCCCGTGCTTGGGAAAACTTGAAAAACTTTAAAAACAACAAAGAAAAATATCGACATTCAGGATTTGAACCTGCGACCGTCTCCCTAAAGTTGGGACGCTCTACCGCTGAGCTAGTGTCGACAGGCTCGAAGTGGCGAAATTTTTCTCTGCTGTGTGATCGGGTACGTCGATTGTACTGATCGCTAGATATACATACGTATAACTAGTTAAATGAGTTCATCGTTACCGATGAAATTCACATTTATAATTTTGATCAGTACTTTAGTATTTATAATTATTTTTGTGTTATAGCACTCACTTTGTGCTTGGGAAAACTAGAAAATCTTTAAAAACAGCAAAGAAAAATATCAACACGCAGGATTTGAACCTGCGACCGTCTCCCTAGAGCCAGTTTTAGGGAGACGGTCGCTAATTCAAATCCTGCGTGTCGATATTTTTCTTTGTTGTTTTTAAATTATCGCAAAGGCTGCTTTAAGTTTTGTATGATATAACAACGAATTAGTTGTCTTTCTTTATTTTCTTTTCGGTGCCTTTGCGGATAACACATTAAACAGTTCGCGGATAGCACCAAACTTGATTAATTTCACCTTTTTAATAAATATGAAATTACAATTATTTTATTATTACACTACTTGTACCCGCGACTTCGACCGCATTGAAAAATTTATAAAATAAAAGTCCCAAGTTTTACCTGCATAGTTCCCGTTCCCGTGGAATTTTCGGGATAAAAACTATTTTGTCTTTTCTTGGGTCTCAAGCTATCGTTGTACCAAATTTTACCAAAATTGATTCATTGGTTTAGGCGTGAAGAAGAGATAGACAGACAGACAGACAGACATAGTTACTTTCACATTTATAATATAATTATAGATAGCATTTATATGGATTTAGGAAAACTGGGTATTGTGAAAGGCTTCTCTGATAATGGCGTAGCATTAGTGTAGCACCTCGCTATATTACGAACTTAACTATCTATAGGTTTTATTTATTAAAGCTGACACGAAAGATATTTCATATCACTGTCTTCTAAATGTCAATTGTTATAATAATAAAAACATCGAGCTAAAGTTTTAACTTTGTTCGAGCATATACAAAATCATCATCACTCTTTTAAACTTCGAAGTTGAGTGTTACGCTTGCATTGCTACACGACTCTACAAGCATCGTAGCACGCGTAGCGGAACTATTTGAAATGTGGCAGCGTGCTGATCCCAAAAATGTAGTAACGTGAATTCTCTACGAAAGTTTGGAACACACTTTTACATAAATACCGCTTATAGCAACACGAGCTGGTGTACAGCATATGATAATAGTGAAGTTTCATCCAGCTTAAACGACGTTGCAAAATGCGGTAACGTACCGAAATTCACGATTTCTTTCCAGCTCTAACATAAACAAGCTTATAAAATATAAATGCTTGATTCATATTTACTGTAAGTTAAGATGTTCCGATGACTCAACTTATCACTACATAGTATAAAACAAAGTTGCTTTCTCTGTCTGTCCCTATGTATGCTTAAATCTTTAAAACTATGCAACGGATTTTGATGCGGATTTTTTAACTAGATAGATTGATTCTTGAGAAAGGTTTCAGTATATAAACCTTTTCGATATTCCTACGGGAGCAAAGGCTACGCGGGTGAAACCGCGGGCAGGCCGCTAGTATAAATTAAATTAAAAAAATCTTTAGAACATACCGATTTTGTTTGATACAAAGTGAGGAACAAGATTTTTTTTAAATTTTTAGTATACAAATGAAACTAACATGTTTAAACTTTCGCGATTTTTTTTCATAAAAGTAAGAATAACGGGATCTGACCGCTAATAGTGTTATTCGGATATTTCGGCTCCATTAGAAGCGCGATAGTTACGGAAAACTGAAGTGTTGTAAATGAAATATTATGAGACATCCTCGTCTTGGTTCCGAGCTCCTTTGAAGAATAGGCCAACTGCCGTTCTGCCAGGCAGGTGGTAAAAGGCGACCGAGTGGCTACTAGGTGGTAGAGTTCTGGACCGAGTTAGGGACCGTGTCTGGTACCACCGCCTTACCTATTCCTGCCGCAATATCGTCAGTGCTAGTCACTGTCGTGTTCCGGTTTGGAGGTTAAGTTAGCCGGTAAACTCATGCACGTGGCATTAGACCTCGCCACAAGATAGCAATGCACTATTAACATATTTACTGACTGACTGACTGACATAGTTGACTCTTACCATCAGGAGACCCCTCTGCTTGTGTGCTATATCATGATATAAAAAAAAAACTTTTTACAAGTTATTTTGACGCGTCAATATTTTTTTAAAACTACTAACCCATCACAACATTTGGAATATTCTAGCAATTTGCTGATGATAACATAATAACCAGCTTTTATCAATGTTCAAAATAATATGCTATTAAGATTTTTGTCGATAGCATAGAGATTATAATACATAGAATAGACTTGCCAAGCACAGGGCCATTCCGTCAATAGAGAGAAAAAAGTTAATTAGGTAGTTGTTTCTCTTTTTAAAGGCGCATGCACTGCACATAAATATAATTGGACGGAGTTACACGCAAAGGTTCCAATCCACACAAAATAACTTAAGAAATATTGAAGTTTGAAGTTGGATATTTTTTATTTTTTAACGTGCCATACATGGGGACTAGTTCTGACGTTGAATAAAGTAATAGAGAGCTATTTTTACTTAAATTTTTTTAATGGCCAATAGTATTGATGTTTAGCATCAGTTTGGTGCACTTAACTCATTTTGACCATATTGTGGATTGGATCCTTTTCGTTTAACTACGTCCAATTATAAAATCGCGTTTTAATTACAGAACATGCCTCAGACCACATGAATACTAATAGACACGCCATTGGGAAGGAAACGTGTCACTGCGGATATGAACAAACGTTCATATCACTATCGAAAATACCATAAATTTGTAGAAATACTTAAAAAAAATAGAAATAAAAATGCTGTACTGTTTTATCGTAACGAATGAGATAACAAGGCTTAAAAATTACCCTTGAAGGGATTTTATTTCATCGGTAAGCAGTATAACTCTGTTTTTTGAATTCGGTGTGTGATTGCGAGCTACATTGTTAAACTGAGAAATTGTCTTGAAAAGCGTATCCATTTAATCCGTGAAACAATCCCATCGGATACTATTACACAAAACGTATGCATTATTAAAACAATTAGATATTCATACCAAGATGTCCTACGTAATAAATATGTTCTTTCTCTTTCTACTAACAGACATTTCATTCGCGCGTATTGCTCGTCTACTCTATCTACATATATATTATAACCACAGACCACATGAATACTAATAGATACGCCATTGGGAAGAAACGTGTCGCCGTGCATATGAGCAAACGCTCCTATAACTGTCAAAAATATCATACATGTGTTCGCTCCACTTGGTAAAAGGGTAAAAGATTTATAAATTTAAACAACAACTGACGGAATATTGAATTATATTAATTAAATACAAAATACACGACTGATGACACTTTATTGTATGTTACGATACTTCATTTCTCAGTTTCACAAAACGAATGCCTTCAAACATATCTATCAAGCCTTTTATAATATTTTATTCCAACAGTTTATATACTTAATTATTACCTTAATCAAATAGTTGACTTAATTTCAGCTCAAAAATCATATTAATTTTAAATATGTTAAATAATTAATAAATCTTAATATTTCATTAGATATTTTAATAATAAGTAAAAATTAACACTTTATCTTTAACTTGACATAACAATTTAGACATTGATGGCCGCATATACTCATTTTAAATATGAGTGTGTAAAATATTGACAACACATGTATATTATATCATGGAAAATAGAAATAATGTGGTTCGGTTTTATCGTACCGAATGAGATGACAAGGTTTACTCTTGAAGTAATTTTATTTCATTGGTAAAAAGTATAACTCTGTAATTCTGTATGTAAATGCAAGCTACACTGAATAACTACGAAATTGTCTTGAAAGGCGTATCCAATAAATCCGCAATTTTCACTATGACAAAACTGCAAAGACATTTTTGCCTAACCAGAAATTTTAACACAAAACTTGCGATCTACTGATCTACTATTTGCTTACTCTGTATCACCTACTATATGTACATGGTAACTCGGCAGAGTTACAACGTAGGTAAATCCGGAGGAATAACAGTGTATAAAAATGGTAAAGTTGTATTTATAAATTGTAATTAAACTCACTAACGTGAACCCAATTTATATTCCCTATAATTATGTTTCTATTTATTCTACCTTAAATAATCTAAAATCCTATTACAGCTATTTGAACTTCCAGTTGTGATAGTTTGGAAGTTATTAACATGTTTTCAATTCAGTAAAACGCATCGTCTGACCGGTGTAGTTTAAGCCACAAAACTGTGTTGATGCTAATATTTGTGTTCAGTTAATATTACGAAATAGAATACAACTATGTAGCTGATTCGCGTGACTTTGCTCTAAAATATTATAATAATTCTAATAAATGTCTTTATTATAGTTTTACAATCGACGAAAAACAGAAGTTACCGTTAGATATTACAAACTTGTACTTGCCGTTAGATATTACAAACTTGTACTTGTACACGCCGTGTTGGTCCCGGCCTTCTTTGCCAACTGCCTTTGGCACTTTATTTTTGTGGGTGTTTAATAACCAACTATTTTATATCATCTATATATATAAAATTCAATTGCTGTACGTTAGTCTCGTTAAAACCGATTTGGCTAATTTTGGTTTTAAATTAATTGGTGAAGTCCAGGGAAGGTTTGAAAGGTGAGAAAATATAGAAAAAATAAGAGTAGTTAAAAAGGCAGAACAACGTTTTCCAGGTCAGCTAGTATTTTATATATTTTATACACCCAACACGTTCCGATTATTACAGCATCATAAGGGATGTTTTACACAGTTTTAATAACTATGTAAAATATCCCTGATGATGTTGTACTATCCAGCGATCGTCCGTGGCCGAGATTTGACCATAAAATAAAAAATAAAATCTCATTTAAGATTGACAACTGACTTTAATCGTAAACACAGAAAATATATTATATAAATCGTTAAGAAAATAATAGGTGAAAGTTCATATATATGTGAAAATGTTTGTATGCGTAAATTATGTCACATACATTTATATTTTTATTTATTTATATTGTGTAATGTTTTCTGTATTTTTAAAGTATTTTTTTTAAAATATTAGGTTTCCGCAGTCCTGCGCAGTGTAAACTTTAATTGTGTCAAATTTTATACTACCACTCATGCAATTATCTTAAAAAGTTGTCCAAAGTTCTTCTTTCATGTATTAATATATAGATATTTAAAATAAGTGTGCCAAAATAAAAGGTGCTGTGTATTAAACATTACTTGTAAGTATCAATAGATCTTATGCCATTTAGCTATTGATGCACCAAAGTCTATTCCTGGTATCTGTTATATAATAGATAAATACTGTTACAGCTGTTCCAGGCTAAGCATAAAAGCTCAAATGCAACAGCCCCATTATTCACAAGTAATCTTTGCAGATAACGGGCCATGCATCAACCTTAGCCGGGCTGCATGCACCAAGATAAACACCATTTGCGCTATGACGTTAAGTATTGCGACGAACGATGCACTGGTGACTACACATCTTCAAGCTGTCTATTTCATTAGCAGGTGGAGTATAATGCACGTCATAAGATGTTTTGGCTATCCAAAGTTCACCAGTTTATTTTCTAAAAGAGTCCGTTGTTGTCAGTAATATTGAACAAGCCGTGGTACATTGGTTATTCTATTCGGCTAAGATCGTGAGATCTGAAGTTCAATTCCTAGGTCGACTAAAAATGTCACTAATAACACTAAATCCAACTCGTTTTTTCGGAGTTATCCTCGAAATTGGAGTTAGTGTTAACACATAAAACTGTGATCCCAGTTAAAACACGAAACAAACAGTAGATAGCGTTAGGTTGGTCAAATGTTGTAATGGGGTGTTTGTTCCACATTTATTCATTAACCCAAACTGGAGAATCATGGTGAGTCGAAAAGTGTATGTATATTCGGATACTTCCTTTCGCGCAATGGAACCGGTGTGTTAATAATTCTAATACTTGTATACCGAGTTTTCAAACTGTAATATTATTTTTAAATTTTGTCGGTCCTGTTTATCGAGTTTGCCAAATGTGATGTTCCATTGTTTTCAGATAACTGAAAATGTTAGAGCTTCTATAAACTTTGTAGCGTATATGCAGCTTGTCTTTATAAGGTCTTTATACCTCATATTTTTACGTAAATGACTATAAACTAGTTAACTCGGGCAGCTTGCCCACGAGTACATTAACATCTTGACAATATAGTTTTTCATACAGAAATCAGTAATCAGAAGTACTTTATTCAATAATTTTTTACAAATTATTTGATAAAATATGTTGATATCATTAAACGCGGAAAATAATCCAGCGATTATACAGGAAAAAATAATTATTGTTATTAACCAATATTTTTCCTTTACTGAATTAAAATATTCGAAGCCCCTAACTTTATTAGTTACCCGATTCGAGAGTTTTCGAAGATAGATAGAGATGGGCCTCATCAAAACCACGGATCAAAACGAATCTGTCAACAAAAATTCAGCTTGATATTAATTTAAAAAAAAAGTTTTTCCCGGGGACTACGGTTTATATCAGCTACATCTGGCAAATCGGAACATTACATTGACAAGCACTATTGCAGCAGGTGAAGGTAAGGATGGTTCAATATCCGGGTGAGACGTTGCAGAAAACGATTATCTATAAGCAAAATACCATTTTTTTATACTTTTAATATAATTAATTAAAAAAAACTTTTAAATTCAACCATTAGCCGGTTGTAAAATATGCTTGCTTATGTAATTCAAGTTACTGGAAGTATTGTATTCATACATAATATTTTACATAACGTATATCGTAAAATTAATTTGACGCGTGAAGTCTTATTTTTTAAATCCAATGTCATAAAACGCTATAATATAACAAATAAGCAAACTCTTGACAAGAGATAACGGTATCTCATGAATATATCAAAAGCTTTCTCACTTCACAAAAGTCTAAAAATGTCGACACACATCTGAGAAAAAAACAGAAAATTAGTAATTGCCATAAATAAATTTTGTCAGCTAGCAACACAGAAAATGCGACTAATATTTTTATATTTGAACGGACTTTGAAACGATATTTCATGTCGAGCACACTATAATATAATGCGAGCGGAGGCTGTGTGCTGTATTCTTTTGTCTTTCCACAAGAATAGAAAAGTAAAAATTATTAGACTTAAATTATTTCATTCGTACTAAAACAAATAGAAATAAAGGTAAAAAAATATTGCTAAGGCGAGTTTTAGGTTCCAGTGTTATACAAACAATGAATGAATTACTGTTAATTAACTTACAATAAATAATAATGAATTACATATTCTAAATTAAGTAATATGTAACATAGAAATATTTTAAGATGAGTTTCAGAAAGAGATTATGAACGTGTTATGAACTAATCCTATTTTATACGACTACAAATAAAAACTTTTGACTTATTATTTTAAATATTTCTATTTGTTGGAACAGAATATACATATAAAACAGATTCTTACATTTGTTCGTCCTATATTTAACACAAGTTACTATATTTTAATGATATCAACATATTTTATCAAATCATGGCGTCCAAATAATGTGTCATTATTTGGAAAATTTAATATTTTGCACGCTTCAACGCGAAGTGTTTGTAGCGGTAGTGCTCTCCTCTCGCTTATTCTAAACTAGCGAACTGCCCGCGGTTTCACCCGCGTAGCTTTTGTTCCCATAAGAATATCGGAAAGGTAATACTCAAGGCTTCTCAAGAAACAATATATCTATTTAAAAAAACCGCATCAAATCCATTGCGTAGTTTTATAGATTTAAGCATATATAGGGACATAGAGATAAAGGGACAGATAGAGAAAGCTACTTTGTTTTATACTATGTAGTGATTAAGCATCTTTCTGAAGTAAATATGTTTCTATTTTATTTGTACTGCAGGTATAGCCATGATAAGAAATATATGATTTATTCATATATTTCTGAAATGAATTTTAAAAAAAATAATGAAAATTTAAAACAATATGAATACACTTCTAAGAAAAAATACTGTTTTTAACGTAGATACATATTTGAATTATTAAAATAAATTTATTGTATTAATTAATGTAAAAAAAAATATCTGTCTAAGTCAGTGTTGTTTAATTATTATAGTTAATAAAAATGCAAAACTGATTTATCAACATGAACATAGGAACAACGATATTTTTTTGTTCCTAAGGTGCAGGATATAATCAAAGGCTTTGCTGCCTAGATGTTTTTATTATTAAATTTAAATTTTAAGTTTTATTTATGGCAATCAAATAATTTAGTTCTATAAAAATAATTAAGAAAACTAATTTTTTGAGGCGCGCACTTTTGAACTTTCCAAATTATTTGAATTTTGTATGTATTTTTTTTATATCATAAGATAGCAAATAAGCAGATGGATCTCCTGATGGAAAGAGTCAACCATCGCCTATAGACACCAAAGAAGTTAATGGTGCGTTGCTCTCTTGTGGCGAGGTCTAATGCCATATGCATAAGTTTACCGGCTACCTTACGCTCCAAACCAGAACACGATAGTGACTAGCACTGACGCTATTGCGGCAGGAATAGGTAAGGCGGTGGTACCAGACCCGGTTGAGCCGATGCAGAACTCTACCACTTAGTAGTCACGATGATAGTGACACGCATAGCCACTCCGTCGCCTTTTACGACCTACCCGGCAAAATGGCAGTTGGCTTATTCTTCAAAGGAGCCCGGCACCAACACGGGATTTTAATATATTTCTGTCGCTTATGTGCATGCCGTAAGATTGTACATGTCCTGCATGTGCCAGAATTTATATTTCTTTTCAAGACGTGCTAAAGTACACGTCTTAGCTGAAATATAGGTTTTTAGTATATTGCATGAATTTTTTATCATCATTATTAATGTGTTGACATTAAAACTATGGTGGGTATTTGTTTTGTACTTTTTATTTTTAATCTACTTTCATCGTACAAGAACCGAGTTTAAACACCTTTAAAAACCACGAGTTTAAGTACCTCTAAAACACCAGCAACCTCGCAGGACTAGATACCCAACATTATAAATAACAACATTTGTTTTATGACTTTGACATAACTCAATACATATAAATAAAAACGATTTTTGAAGTTTTAATTGTCCTGTCGTGACATTTCTAGCTCTTCATTCGGATGCGTTGCCATTAGTAACTTTCTTACCTAATCTTTGCGATGCACGTAGATTTAAGTACGTTCAAGCGAAAATTTTAATTCATATTAATTTTTGTATGAAAGTAAAATCCAACAAATTATCAAAAGTCGTAGAACTAATGTTGTTGTATATGATATTAGCTACCTAGTCCTGCGAGGTTAGAGATAACCCTGTATACATACATACATATATATATATATATATATATATATATATATATATATATATATATATATATATATATATATATATATATATATATATATAGTATTAAATAAATTTCATACTTCTTTTTTAATAGTGTGTGACATGTATAGCTCAATTTATGTTATAATTATAATAACTGTATATACAGTTACTAACTAGAAACGTTAAAAAAGGGTATTTACAGTTACTAACTAGAAACGTTAAAAAAGGGTATTTACAATTAAACAAACTACAATTTATAATTTAAATTGTAGTTTGTTTAATTGTAAATACCCTTTTTTAACTAAAAAACAAAATACAATTTATAATTTAAAACCAAAATTAACCAAATCGGTTTTAACGAGACTAACGTACAGCAATTGATTTTTACATATATAGATGATATAAAACAGTTGGTTATTAAACACCCACAAAAATAAAGGCACAGTTCATCGTAGCTAATTCACTCGATAAATCGATACGTACACAAAAGCATCTCGCATTCTGCCAAAAGCCAAAATAGATAGCCCGCAAAACAGTTGTCATTTAAAAATAAGTTTCATTTTCTAGGTCTAACAGTGACGCAAAGTCTAGCGCTTTTTAGGGCGTAGAGCGTGGATGTCGTTTCACATGTCATGCTTTGTACAGACTCGTTGCCCGTATCATTTTGCACGACTGATATCGAGGGTGACCATCGTTTTCCAGAAACGCATAAACATATTTTACAGATACTTTTTTATATATTAGATAACAAACAAGCAGATAGCTCTTCTAATGGAAAAAAAACATTGCCTATACATACAAGAAAAGGTGTTAAAGGTGCGTTGGTATCCGTGTGGCGGGATAGCAATGCCTTCGAAACTGGAAGACGACAATGACAAGTATTGATGCTATAGCGGCAGGAATGCGTAAGGCGGTGGTACCAATTACCCGGGCGAGACGTTGCGTATTTTATCCTTCAAAGAAGCCCGGACCAATACAGGGAATGGATTTAAAACTGATCTGAATTTGATATATACATATTACATTAATAACTCTGAAAGACTGTTATTATGTTAAAATGCATAGAGCAGGGAGGTTGGTAAAAATAAACGAATTAAAACGTATTTTGTAAACAGTACAAGTACAATTGACATTATAGATGAAGTTTCACTAAGTACTTATGACAAAAAGTACAAACTATAAAGTTTAGATTTTTATATGAATGTTTGTTACTTAATCACTTAAAAAACTACTAAATGAATTTGGATGAAATTTGGCACAAACAATACACGATGACCTGGAATAGCACATAGGCTACGTTTTATCCCGGAGCAATTAGGTGATGCCGCGGGATTCACCAGAAACTGTTATAATAAAGCAGCCTGCATGCTGCAGCTATAAACAATGAAAATATAATGAGGATATTGCTTAACTATGTAGTAAACTTATACATGTGGCATTAAAACCTTACCACAAAGATAGCAACATACCATAAACATATTTTTGGTGTCTATAAGCAATGGCTGTCTCTTTCCACCAGGAAAGCTATCTGCTTGTTATGATATAAAAAATCCTCAGCAAAATCACAAAATCAGTGTAGTAATATTCAAAAAGTATGGTCACCGTACGTTGTACTAACAAGGTTAACCGTTGTAATAAATTATGAGCTTCTATGCATCATGCGCGATTGACCGTACTGAATATTTTTATCAGATAATTGAGAAAAAATTAAGTAAGTACCTATTAAGGTAGGTGGCGCTGTTGACATAATAACATCGGCTTCGTATTTATGGGAATAAAAAATAGTTTTTGTTTATATTGTTTTTAAAAAGTGTAAGAAACTAGTGTGAAATTGTGACTTTTACCAGTGAAAATGTTATCTAAGCAAAAAACTGAAAAATTTTGACAAAAAGTGAATTCTTTCTAGTGCATGTGTAAAAAGAAAAAAACTAAAAGAATTTCGATAAAAGTGCTTACATAATCATCTTATTGAAATTATTTTAACTGCAAGTGATAACAGAATCGTTTAAAATAGTGTAAATATAAAATAACAGTGTTAAAACTTTGTAAGACTAATAATTGTGGAATGTATAAAAATTCTTCTGTTATGAATCATCGTAACGAATTCGAATTTTGAAAACCACTGATACTTAAATGTATAACCTAATTTCGCTAACGCTGTCAGTAACTGTGTGGTGTAATGGAACAACGTGCGCGTCCTTAAAGAACAAACTGAGCGCTGGTTCGAGCCTCACACGGGGAAGTTGTTTTTTACATTATAATTCAGCAGTTTATTTGATTTGAGTTGACATGAATGACATCTTACGGTATTAAAATATAATAAATTGACAACTGAATCACAAAACTGAATACTTGAAGCAGCTATAGAGAAATCATATACCGGTATATTATATATTAATAATTCCTACAAAATTAAATTAAGGGGCACTACATACGATCGTACCACTTAAGACTGCATAATATAATAAATACTACTCTGTTAAGAAGATTCCGGGTGGGCATCATTTTTACTTTCCTTTAAATATATTGAACAAATATACTAAAAATGGATACACCTAGCAAAGCTTTTGTTACTCTAAGGAAGAAACAGTTATCGAAATCTTTGTTGGATTTGTCTCATATTGAAAGTAATAGCAGCTGTACGACATGCAGTAGTGCTAATCTTTCTATGCAGAGTTTGCCAAACACTTCAGCTGTAGATACAAGTATAGTAATGGATTATAAATTACAAGTTGAGCAGCTAAACCTTGAACTAGAAAGCGCACACGCTGAAATTGAAAAATTAAACATAGAAAATAGCAAATTGTTAAAAATATTATCAAGTTATGAAAAAACCATCAAGTTATTTAAAAAAATAGGTGTGTCTGAAGTTACAGTTCAAAATATAACGACTCCTACGGCAAAGAAAATAAAATCTATATTTGATTCAAATGAAAAAGCAAACATTATAACCAATCTACCTACTGAAAATCTAGACGATGACTTTACCTTGTTAAATAATCTAGATTTAGAAAATCACCCGAAAAAAAATTTAAGAAAATTAAGTAATAAAAGACATATAAAAATAAAATCGGGCAATGAACGGAATCTACAGGGTTCAAATTTAAATAAAGATACACAAAACAACATAAAAACAAATTTATCTCTTGATAAAATTCCAACGAACATAATCAAGGCAACCGAAACAGACGAAATAGAAGAAAAAGTCAACAAAAAACCAAAAATCATTATTCTTGGAGATCAACAATTAGTTGGGACATCTTCCATGATGATTGACATGTGGAAAAACAAGTGGAATAATAGCTACACTATTTCAGGATTCACTAAACCAAATGCAAAAGCCAAGGACATTCTTTTAGATTGTAAAAAATTCTCACACTTACAGAGCAATGACAGGGTTATTTTAAGCATAGGATCAAATGATACAAATCCATATGAAGTTGGTAGACAATTAGGCGTGGCATTGGAAAATCTTAAGAATACACACGTACTAGTAGTCCCTGTAGTGTCGAATAGATCATTAAACGAAATTCTATTAAATAACCATATTTACTCTATTCTGAAGCTGTATAATAATTGTACTTTTTTAAACAAACCTATATCTAAGTTAGCTAGTTCACATTTAGGAAAATATTTCTCGAGACAATTAATACATGAAATAATGAAATTAGATTATCATAACAAATATATTAAAAATATATCTCAACTGTATAAAAACTCGAATAGGAAAAGTAACCTAAATAAAATACAAACAAAATACTTTAGAAAAGGAACGATACCTTACTATTTTGCTGTAAGGGAGAACTGTGAAAAATTAACTATTGGCAATACTTCATCTAAAGAAAAAATAAAAAACGATAGAGGCACGATTCCATACTATTTCAAACCGATTGAACTTAATAAAACCTTAGGTCAAAAATTAGAATTAAAAGATAAAAAAACTGAAAAGCAGTTTTTTCGATCGTAATTTTTCATTGTTGCATCAAAATATTGCTGGCGCCATTAATAAAGGTGAAATGTTATACCTGTCTGTAATGGATTTAAATAAAATATATAAACATGGAATCGATATAATATGTCTAACCGAAACTTTTATCAAAAAAGGATCAGAATCGCAGCTAAAAATACCCGGATATAGAAATGCATCATCATATTGTAGAAACAAAAAACGTGGCGGTAGCTGTATTTTAATTAAAAAAGACGTAGAATTTGTAAAAATGGATTATTTAAAAAACTTGGAAACTACAGAATGCTTCGAATGTTGCGGTATTGAAATTCCCTCACAAAAATTAATTACAGTTTGTATATACAGAACTCCACAAAGTGACCCTAATACATTTTTACGACAGTTGGAAAATCTGTTATATATTTTAAGCCAAAAAAAGAAAAATAAAAATATTATATTATGTGGCGACTGGAACATCGATATTTTGGCTAAAAATAAGTATTCATCAGAACTAGTAAGTATATTACAAAACTATAATCTGGTTTCACTGATAAATTGTCCAACAAGACAATCGTCTTGTATAGATCTCATTGTAAGCAATATAAAAAATGCAAAGGGTTTTACACATTATTTAGCCCTTTCAGATCATGAAACAGCTCAGGTAGTAACAATACAATCACAACAAACAATACATAATACTTCTTGGACGGAATTTGTTAGGGATTTTAGTAAAGAAAATGAGCATAAATTTTTAAATTGCATTTCAAAAATAAAATTTACAGAAGTGTATGACTCCGATGATCCAAATATCTCATTTAACGCATTTTATGATATCTTTAAATTATTTTATGATTTATGTTTTCCTGTAATAAAAATTAAAAGAACTACTTTTAAAGAAAATAAAAATTGGATAACCAAAGGAATAAAAATCTCGTGTTTAAAAAAAAGGCAAATGTATTTGTCATACCGTAGATCTTATACAAAAAAGGTAAAGAATAATAAAAAATATTTTAAATACAATAAAATTCTAAAACGGTGCATTTATATGTCTAAACAAATTCAAAACAAAAACACTATAATATACAGTAAAAATAAGTGTAAAGCGACTTGGAATGTAATTAAGGACAACATTAACGATACATATAAGATTAATGAAATAAAAAACATAAAAAATAAAGGCGCTTACATTAACAACGCAAATACTATTTCGGAATTATTTAATGATCATTTTATAGATGTAACAAATAATACTAACAAAAGTAGTAGTAATCACAATACTTGTAACTATAAAGATATCGCAACGAATCATAATACAATATTTCTTTATCCTACTAGTCCTGATGAAATTTATAAAATAATTAATTCGCTAAATAACACCCAGTCAGTGGGATATGATGGCATTCGCACTGATATTTTAAAAAAATGTAATAAATATATATGTTCTCCACTATCACATGTCATAAACTTGTCGTTTAATCAGGGTACATTTCCTGAGAATCTCAAGTTGTCAATAATCAAACCACTGCATAAAAAAAATGATCCAACGGACATTAATAATTACCGTCCAATAACTCTTATACCTGTTATAGCGAAAGTTTTTGAAAAAGCAATGTTTTCTAGGTTAAATAACTTTTTTACAAAAAATGATATATTAGTAAATGAGCAATTCGGATTTCGCACTAATAGTTCAACAACATTAGCTTGTTACCATCTAACTAAATTGATCACAGACTCTCTAAATGACAGAAAACCAATTACAGCTGTATTTCTTGATATGAGTAAGGCCTTTGATTTCGTTAATCATTCAAACTTACTTAACAAATTAGAAAAATATGGTATAAGAGGTAAGGCTTTGCAGTGGATTAAAAGCTATCTGTTAAACAGAAAACAGTGCACAGAAATTACAAAAATTGTAAATGGAATTAAAACATCTCATCGCTCAAAATTTCGTATAAATAGTATTGGTGTGCCACAAGGCAGTATTTTAGGACCCCTACTGTTCCTCATATACATAAATGACCTTCCGAAAATGACCCCTAACCCTTGTATTTTATATGCGGATGACACAACCGTATTGATAAAATGCAAAAACGTAGACAATTACGAAAATGAAATAAAACATACAATAGATAAAATAAGTGAATGGTTACAGAATAATAATTTGAATATTAATGTTAACAAAACTAAATTAGTACAGTTCAGTAATATTAATAGGAAGAAAATACCTATCGAAATTAAATATAATAATGAAATAATAGAGGAGATGGATAATATAAAATTTTTGGGAGTTATATACGATCGCCACTGCAATTGGAAATCACATATAGATATGGTCTGCTCAAAGCTTGATAAGTTCATATATGCTATAAGACGACTGCGTCAAGTAGTATCTAAAAAAGCAGCGCTTACTGCATATTATGGTTACGTATCGACGGTTCTTTCCTACGGCCTTATTCTATGGGGCAATTCAATAGATATGAATAGAGCGTTTAAAGTACAAAAAAAATGTATAAGAGCAATATATAACATTAAACCAATGAATAGCTGCAAACCATTCTTTAAAAATAATTTTATATTACCATTACCATGCATGTATATTAGGGATATTGTAATGTTTGTGAAAAGATACCCACATCTGTTTAAACTTAATGTAGAAGAGAATCCAAGATCTATTAGATATGTCAATAAATTGCTAATTCCAAAATGTAATATTAAATTGTTTAAGAAAAATGTTTATTTTATGGCCATTAAAATATATAATACTATACCAAATAATATTAAGGATCTACCAATTAAGAAATTTAAGAAAGAAATAACGACATGGCTGATAGATAATTGTTTCTACGATGTGAACGAGCTTTTCAGTAAGAAAATGTGACATGAACACATTTTTAGCTTGAATCAGTACTAGTAGTAATAAATTTTCATTAATGAAAACTAAGATTCCTGAATTAATAATTATTATATGAGTAATTAAAAGGAGTACCTAATAATAAAATAACAATGAAGTTAAATATGGTTATTTTTATTCGATACGAATTTATTTAATAATTATATTTAATATATTGGAAATGTAAAATTTAAAAATGTGTAATTTTCTTGAAGTTGCTTTTTATTGCCTACTGTTAAATAGTAAATTATAGACTTGCATATTTTTGTTATTATAGTTTTGATAAAAGTACACACTAAATAACAAAGAAACGAAAATTTGCATGCCAATTAATGGTGAAGTAGGAAGGAATGTAATTTTTTTAGCTAATTAAGATCTTTTGTAACCCCTATTTCATGCAAATAAAGAATTATTATTATTATTATTATTATTTTTTACATGTTCGGTATCAGAATCAAATACTGACAATACAGATAAATACTTTTGTCTTTTACCAATCAACCTGTATATAAAATATAAAGGAATTGTCTTGTAGGATCATGACGTTTTGGGTTCGATTCTCGAACCGGACGAAAATATCAAGTTTTTTGGGAGTTATCCACAAAATCGACATCTTTATAGCAGTTTAGTTACTGGTAATTGTTACACGCATACCTTAGATGAGCTCGTAAAGTTACGAGCGAGATTATCGCTACATACAAGTGATAGTCGTTATCAGATAGATAACATACAGGGTTACTTTGAAAGGTCCAGCCAAATTTTCAGAGGCTGTTCAGAATCGGTTTATGTAATGAAAAAATAATTAAACAGATTCTAAATTTCATTTTTATCCGACACATAAAACAAAAGCATGGATACAATTCCAATTACGCAAAATTCGAACTAATATATTTTATTGCCTTCAACCAAATTAAAAGTAATCGGGAAGAATGTACTTAGAACGACATCTTACATAATAGTTACTATCGTAATTACAATTAAATGTAAAATGACACATTGCCAGTTTTACAGAGTTCATTTAAAAGATTCGGTGCATCCAATTTACGAATTTAATGGGATAGTTTAAGCCCCCGATGCAATAACGAGGGGAATTACAAGTTTCAGGTGTGTATCTGCGTATCTGTGTGTCTGTCCGTGGCATCGTAGCAACCAGGAGGATGGTCCGATTTGGTTACGGCTGTTTTCGAATGAAAGCCCTATTTTGCGAGATGGTTCTTAGCTATGATTCAATAGAATCTGTTCAGCCGTTTCAAGATCATCAGCTTTTTCAAATTGAAGAAAGAAATTAAGCAAATTTTAAAGGCTTTATCGACAATAAATGTTGTATTTGTTCCTTCAATGAATTCGAAGATTCGAATCTATTTGATTTTCAGAATTCGTATATAAATAACAGATATTCTAAATATTGCAAACCATTTTTCAGAGACTTTCTGATGTCCGTTTGCACTGAAACTTGGCAAACTTGTTCAGTGGTAAAACAATCTTATGATAATATCCAGTTAATTTCATGATGTAGCTTGCAGCATGAGAGACTGGAACTCTCACATGAAGAGATTTCACGAAATAATCGAGTTTTGACTAAGCGGTTTGGTTGCTAATAGTACATAAGTTGCTAAGGTTATTTACTACTCATGATGACGAGGATCTGAAGATAGAGCTGAAAGAGTTCTGTTGAAATACACAGATAGAAAGTGCTGACAGTGGGGTTTGGAAAAGTTTGTTTTGTTGCAATGTGAATGAGTCGGAAACAAAGTTAGAACGGTGTATAGTTATAGAAAAAAAATGAATGCCACAGGTGTAAGTTTTCTCGTTACTTTCCGTTAAAGTTGGAAAAAAAATATAACAAGGTAGCCGGTAGACTTGTGCATGTGGCTTAGATATCCCGCCACACGAATAGCAACGCACCGTTATCATCTTTGGTGTCTCTAGGTGATGGTTTCTCTTTCCATCAGGAGAACCATCTGCTTGTTTGGTATCTAGTAATATAAAAGTGGCAGGCGATTTCAATTAAAAGGAGCCCAGATCAACAAGGGAAAATAAATTAAGTAATGGAAAAAACATTAATAGAAAGTGGTCCCAGGAACAAACTTTTATTTAAATAATAACAAGCTGTTTTTTTGTGAACAGCTTTGTTTTGACGAGACGCCCAACTTTGCTATCTTCGAAAAATCTTGAATCGGGTAACTAATAAAGATAGATAGAAAAGAAAAATTTAGAATGTCGGACTAAAAACGTTTCCATTTTATGTGTAGGACAAAGTAACCCTTATAATAAAATCGAAAGATCCAATTCGATCATCGTTTCCAAAGTTTCCAGGCTCCTTTGAAGAATAGGCCAACTGCCGTTCTGCCAGGCAGGTCGTAAAAGACGACCGATTGGCTATACGAGTCACTACCATCGTGGCTACTAGGTGGTTTCGAATCTTTGTAGGGAAGGACTCGTTAGAAAAACCATCGAATGTGTAGGAAAAATGTTTTTTCGTGTTTTTCATAAAATAGTCAAGCGATTAAAGAAAAAAAAATTGTTATTAATAAAATGTTTTCCTTCACTGAATTAAAATATTCAAAGCCCCCCTTATCTTTATTAGTTACCCGATTTGAGTTTTCGAAGATAGAAAATATTTGCGTCTCGTCAAAACGAAGCTGTTCACAAAAGGCAGCTTGTTATTAATAAAAAAAAAGTTTATTCATGGGTCCGTAACTTCTAATCTACTATAATAGTAAGTAAAAATTTAAACTAATCAATAATAATAATTAATAATAATAAAAATAAATAATTCAAATATCAACTATACTCCTATCTCAAAAACTACCAAACTGATTTTGATAAAACTTAGACTGTTCCCTAAGTTGGAATACACCGGATTAAAATCAAAATGAATTTCTCGATATCATTTCGTGTCCCTGAAACAAATAAATATACACACACCTACAACTAAACATATAAATATATACACACCTACAAAATTTAGTACACATGCTTGGACGCCGAAATAGATCATCATAGTCAAATATTAGCTAATTTCACCAATATTATGTAAATTTGTACATGTCAAACTGACAATCTCGATTTTTTCATCGATTGAAAGTAAGAATATCGAAATTATCAGGATTTTCTTTTTTTGTTGTTCAGCACTACTTGTTGACATTTTATTTTGCGTTTTTCAAAAATCATTAGATTCTAACGATGTTGGCTTTTATATTAATAGAATGTTTGAAAGTAGAATGTAAACGCTATTTTTTTCTTCAAGAATTCGTACCCTACTTCATTTTTGTTCTGTATCATTCCTGTTAATTCTGCCTTATCTACCTCTGGCATTATAAATTATTATTTTAAATATGTATAAAAATATGATGCAATTGCCTCGTGTATTTCTTTTCAAAATAAATTTGCAACGAAGTCTTGATAAAATTTAAATGGGCTTATTTTGAATCTCTACATTTAAATGTATTTTTGTATGTTTGTAGCGAATAAACTTAAAAACTGCTGGATTGATCTTAAAATTTTCTTGCTGTCAAAAAGCTGTACTATTCAGGAGTGATATAAGCATTGATATTAAACACCCAAGATGTACAGTCCTGAACAAAACTGACAGTCAAAACTGTTAGTTCAGGAGGAATCGGCGCATGAGTACCGAAAACTATTCCACCTCAATTTTTTTATGCGATCCTCTTCAAATTGCCCTATTGGTGATATAAATGCATGATCGTAAAAATTATAGGACATTTTTTTATTTGTATTTTAATAAAAAATATAAAAAATAACAATTCCTTGCAATTTTTTAAACAATTTTGGTTTAAACAATATGACCCGGAGCTGCCCCAAGGCAACATGCATTTATATCATCAATAGGGCAATCTGAAGAGAATCGCATAAAAAAATTGAGGTGGAATAGTTTTCGGTACTCATGTGCCGATTCCTCCTGTACTATGTCGGTCGCTAATTTCACATAAGTAGTTATAGATATGGCAAAAACATGGGCGTTTTTGAAACACCGATTGTGCATCTTGTGTTTTTTATATCAATGGATATAAGCTACTTTTTACCCGAATAAGCCAAATAAAATAATAATTTTTGGTCACGCGAGCACAGTCGTCAGTAGCAGCTAGTTTTAAATAATTTAGGAGTTTTGATTAAGATTCTTTTTGAGTTTTGAGTGAATTTTATTACTCACTTTAATGTTAACAGTTTTAATGGTGTTGTTCTAAGTGTCGACCGGATACAGTACGTTCGATGAAATATTAAAGTTTGTCGAATTGCGACTAAGTGTTGTCTTTAGCGACACCTAAATCAAATGGCGCCGATCAATGCGGCAAACAGACGCCATTATGGTGTTAGAAAAACAAAACGGAATTCCAATAAAGGTTAATTGCCAAAATCCATATAAAATCCAGACATATGGCAATCCTACTGATGCAAGGAATTTTTAATATACGGGTGGTGGAATATGAGACGTGACATCACGTTTGGTGAAGCAACCTCGATACTTAACTTTTGAGTTATATACAACTACTCTTTGTATTGTTAGGTCATACATATTTATTTGTAAGATAGTAAGAAGGTTTATTTGCATATAACGTGTTTTAAGCTAATATAAAATGGATGTGTTAGGGCAATCAGACGCACACTTAACAAACGTGTTTTTGTAAAATAGTATTTATTTTATTAGAGAAATATTTATTTGTTTAATTCTTATATTCAATATACTTTACATAGTTTATAAGAAAACTATTGTTACCGCAGACCACGCAAATACTAATAGACATGGTGTCGGACGGAAAACGTGTAGCTGCTCGTATGAGGAAATGATTGTAAAAAAGGCTTGTAAAAATAATATTATATAGTTGAAAAATAGAAAAATGCTATGTTTTGCTAATTTATCGTGAAGAATAAGAAGCTAAGGAGTAAAAAATACCTCTGAAGTGATTTTATTTCATTGATATTTAATGATTAATAATTATGAAGTATCAATGAAATAAAATCACTACAGAGGTAGTCATTGATGAAAAATTACTATCTTATTACATTATAATTACTATCGCCTCTGTGGTCTGGTGGTCCGGTGTCGGCGTCCCGGGTTCGATTCCCAGGTTGGACACTTCAAAAATGTATTTTTTAAGTTTTCTGATAAAAAGAACGTTGTCCAGGATTGGAAAGTATTTGATTGGCGATAGGCTGGCCATCTATCACATGTGGGACTAAGTATCTTCGGATAATCGTGGGTGCACTAGTTGTACTTCTGCCTACTACTTCGGGATTCGGGCGTGAAGTAACTTTTAATTAACATAATTCTGTATTTCTGGGTGTAAATGCAAGCTACACTGATAACCTAAGATATTGGCTCGAAAAGTGTATCCAGTTTAATCCGTAGTTGTTACTAATACTACGGGTCTCAACAGCCTAAACGAAATATTCTTTATTTATGAAATCGGTCAAGCTGTTTCGGAGGAGTACGGGAACAAACATTGTGACTCGAAAACTTTATATATAAGATGATTTCAAGATTTTTTAAAACCCGCATAATTATAAAAAGAAAGAAATGATTGTGCGAGAAGTAAGAAAATACCAATTTACCTTGATCATAATACACACTGTCTTGGCCTACCCCATAAAAGATATAGCGTGAAGATATATATATATGCATGTCTAATATGGAGATATATATACATTCGGGTTTTGTTAGAATTTCTTTATAAGATAGCAAACAAGCAGATGCCTCTCCTGATAGAAATCATCGCCTATAGACATCAAATATGGTAATGGTGCATTGCTACCCGTGTGGTAAGATGGTAATGCCACATTATAAGTCTACCGGCTGCCTATTCCTCCAAACCGGAACACGACAATGAGAAGCATTGACGCTATTGCGGGACGAATAGGGAAGGCGGTGCTGCCGAAGACTTGGGCGAAACGTTGTGGAACTATACCATCTAGTAGTCACGATAGTAGTGACATGTATAGCCGATTGGTCATTTTTTACGACCTGCCTGGCAGAAAGGCATTTCATATATTCTTCAGAGGAGCCCAGACCAACACGGGGAAGACTAATATATAATCATTGTCAATCTCGTATCAGATGGATTTGAACTTTTGCAAATGTTAATATCACTCTAAGTACATCTTCCGTTTATTTCATTTTAATAACGTACGTTCAACATTACATATTTTTAAATCTTCAGAGAAAACAGGCTAATTAGTTGATTAGTCCAGTGTCATTTATTTATTAATCCAATGAAACTTAAACAAATTAAAAAGTTATCACCCATATTCTTAAATTTCTCATATATTTTGTACCAACTAATTCACAAGATGTAGAGAAATTATAAAGCTATTATATACTTTATAGTGTATACTATCTAAACACCACGGTCGCTTCTAGAGGGCACCACATTGTTCGCCACACAACAGTTAATAGGTACTCGATCACCAAAGCACCAAAGCTTAGATCATGTTACAAAGCTTAGTTAAATGAACTGCGAATTCCCACACCAACTAAATTATTCCCATGGAGTTTAATTTCAACTGACTGTATATATTTTCTTATTGAGAATGATTTTGATACTTTAGCATTTAATTAATAAACGGAGACGTTTCATTTTACGGGAAAGGTTGATTGTATATAAATGTTGTAAAAATGCAGATATATTGCTAATCAGTAAATCTTATTGTTGGCAGAAAAATTATAGGTAAAAAACAAATTTCGGTAAAATTTATTTTTAATGAATAAAAAAAAACATGAAATAAATAGCCGTCTTTGTGGTCTAGTCCTATATTAGGCTATAATTTCTAAGTGTTTTGAGTATTCCATTTTTTAACTATTAATTTGGATGCACTATTTATGTACTAATCTAAGTTGCTGATAAAGGGTAATAACAATACAATCAGTAAGTAAGATCTGTTTTAGCTAGACAGAAAAATTAAAATTTATGTAGTTTTGAGTAACGTATACTGGCAACACGAAATGTTCTAGTTCCTATAATTACCGAACCGGGATTCTCCCAAAATTAATAATCGACGTTACAGTATTTCACACGATTATTTGACTGTGCCAGGAGTAATATACATATTGCTATCTCATCTTACAATAATTATAATAATGCATCTCTCTACTATTACTCTACTATTACTGCCGGAACTACAAAAAAATAAAAATTTAAATAGAAGAATTGCGCCATCTACTTCCTTAACACAACCGCAAGCTTCTACTTTTACTAAGTATTACATTATAGAGCAACCGTCCACTTTTACTACGCCAGAAGACAAATATCACACGGACATAAAAGATTAGGATTTTTGGCTTACTATTTTTTAAATATAAGTAGTTTTTTTAAATTGATTTTAAAAGTTGTATGTCGTATTATAATAAATCACTGATTTTGCATATTATTTACTTTTTATAACCACTATAATACATGATATTGTTTACAATGGCCGATCCAAAAATTTAGTGACATCTTTTGAATTTATTTTTTCTACAAATATAGTGTCATTTTATTAGAAGTGTGATGAGTATTTTTTTCCTAAGCGGCAACACTGTTTGCTTATCTATGGCGATCAATAAGTCGTGTGTAATGTCCATAATATGTTCATATTAACACCGCTGCTCATAAACAAAGCAGTAATTGCTATTAGGTCTAGAAACTATAAAAGATAATAGAGGCTCTAGTGTACTGCAGCGTTTCGTGTTCAGTATCGTCCAATGAATGTTGCCATAAATTTAACGCCCAGAACTATTTACGAAGCAACATTGTAAGGGTGAACTAGATATGTTCTGAGTATGATCCAACGTGGCGATACTACAGAAAATACATAAAAGATGATCGAGTTATTAATGATTTTCACAAAAATATCAAGAGAATCTAAATTTAATTGTCGATGTGAACATAGTTGCAATAATTTATCAAGGAACACAAACTTTCACTAAGTTTTCAAAGAACTCGCGCCGTGTGCAAGATATTTTTTACAAAAGGTTTTTCGAATGTAATTTACATTTGACATGATGACAAGGCGATAGCACGACACGACTAGGCTGTGTCGTATAACAAACCGCAATATGACAGTGACAAGCGCTGACGTAATGGCGATAGGAATATGTGAGGTGGTGGCATATTACTCGATTGAGACTAGTCTTGGGTTATAACAGGTCGAATTAGATATCTGTTGATCCTGTTACTGTTTCTGAAAAATAACAGATGTCATTATCTGTTATTAAAGAACAGCCTGTTATTTTCCCAAGCACGGTCTCAGTAAATAATTCGCGTACAGTAAAAAATATGTGAGTAGCATATTACGAAGTACTCTGTGGTGAGTAGAGAGTAGTGAGTACTAAGGCCATTTTAGTAGACGACATTTGGCAGATACCAGACACGTACAAGTCTATATGGAGCTACTGCGTTTTAGATCCCATTTCACATTCCTAGATTTAAGATCTGACAAATATGACCTTTTAAATTAGCCCTACTTTAGTTGATTATTGTTTGATATAATCTTAAAAAATGTGTAAACGGTTAACCCTGCAGGCCATACCTGAAACTTCCCGCTAATATGAGGTATTTTAAGCTAAAATGAGTAAAAACTATAAGCATAAATATAATATATATTTATCTACATAGATAGTTAGTTAAAAATCACAGTAGGCTATATTGATTTTTTAAAACCCGTGTAGGTATTTTGGAAACGATGATCAATTTTGATTTTTTAAATGGCATTCAATTTAGTTTTTGTGATCTAAAGTTCTATTTTAGCTACATAATTGATAGCCGATAGGTTGAAAAATGTCGAAGCAATATTAAAAAAAAAAAAACATTATAATAAATATAACTAGGTACCAGTTCTGCTAATCACCCGAACCGTGATGATGATCAAAAGATAATTAAGCCTTACATAGATATATTGCAGCTCGCATATTGCCCACCTACATCTACAAAATGGTCCCACACACACACACACACACACAACACTGTCTTCTCTTATTTACATTTGCCATTTTGCTGAACTAATATTATAAAAACTTTTATACAACTTAAACCTAAATTACTTAAATTTAATAGCTAAATATATCCCATCAGAACTGCTTAATTTATTACCTATATATACAAAAATAAAATGAGTACCGACTAAGTATTTTTATTCGCACTAGTAAACCTTTTGTTTACAAAACAATTTTTTGTATTCGCTAAGTAAATTCAAAACGAAATCGAAAGAACATAATCCGAAAAACGGGATAGAAAACAAATTACCAAAGAAACGTTATGACCTGGGTGTCTAATTAATATCACCTTTATACTTAAGTCATAAAGTCGTAGTTACGTTGAACATTTTGTGGCCAATGGCGTTAATGCTAACAAAGACGTTCGGAAACGCGCTATTATATAAACGTTTCGAACTTTCAAATAATTTCTGTTGTAATTTTACTACGAAGAAAAAAATAGTTTACCGTTATTTAGATTTTATACGAGTACCTATATTGTTAATTTTATGCAAATAATTGAGATCGACCTTTTTGTTTTACATACCTACAAAAGGACGTAATATTTCAACATATCGTTAGAAGTATTCTTGCAGTGTTTCCGAATTGAAAATTAGGAACAGGAACAGATAACAGATTATACGACTAGAAATAGTTGTCACTATTCTAGGAAGATATTTTGTTATAAAAGATTACTATTTGAATTTTCGGATAATAAATACTAGGTGCTTCTCGTTTTAGCAAGATTCAATTAAGCGGGTGTGAGCGAGAGAGACTAATACATACGAAGAACAGGTAACATGAATATCTGTTATTGAGTAGGTACCTAGTACCTAGTACCTACTGTGACTGAAGAACGTAGTGCAGATTGTGATTCAGTATTGTGACTGATATTTTTCAACAGATATTTGATATTATAGGAACAATTGTTATCTAGTATTTACGAATACCTGTGATTTGTATCTGTTACGATAAATACGCCTCACTACTAATTGAGACCACATCTTCGAACGACAACGCGCAACATGAAAGTCACAAGCGTTGACTGTTAGACACAATTAAAAAGTATAGAATATATCACAAGCGTTGACATAAAGGCAATAAGAATAGGTAAAGCAGTGGTATATTAACCGGATGAGACTATATATTAGAACGCCAAACTGCAACATAATAGTGACAAACATTGATATAACGACAGTAAGAATAGTTGAGGCAGTGGCATATTAACCGGTTAAGCTTATGACAGTGAAAAGCGTTATGAATATAGGAATAGGTGAGGCTTTGGCACGTTACCCGGTTAAGATCATAGCGTAGAATGACAATCTGCAACATGGCAGAATGTCATGTCACAACATATCGGCAAGTGTAACGACAGGAATAGGTAAAGTAGTGGAATGCTACCTGTTTTTATACCACAATATAAAAGGTATTTACAGTATGTCTAAAGAAATAGAGAAGGCAGCGACAAAAGGCATGTTGAGGTCGACAAGCTGAAACATGACAGTGACAAGTAGATATAACAGCGGGGGAAATGTTCAAGGTAGTGGCTAAGTAGCTATCAGGTGGTTGAAAGTTTGCCGTTTTTCGCCTTTTTTGAATTGTCCGATAGAATAGAATTTTTTCATAAAAGAGACAGGCAAGTGACACCTATTTAAAAAAGAAAACCTTCGTATATAGACAAAAAGCATTTATGACGTGTACGTTCAGAGTAGCAGAGCTATAATGCTATATGCATAAGTTAGCCGGCTTCAACACTCTCCAATCCTAAATACGACAGTGACATATACAGCTTACGCTCTTGCGGTAGGAAATTAGTAACACGTAGTAGTGTTATTAAATAATAAATAAATATATGTATAAATTATTGAATGAATCTATAAATGTATGTGTAAATGATGAATAAATGAACTGAACCAACGAAGAAATCAATTATTATTTCAATAAATAAGAATATTCACTGAAAAAAATTATGCAAATTATTTGCTTTTGATATGACTGTAAGTTTAAGATTATTATATATAAGAAATACTTATATAAAAACTGAAATATGTATAATAAACGGCCAATCCATAAATACGAATATTTATAGTCTACACACAAATGCTTGTCCCTGATGAGAATAGAACTCGATCCCCATTGATTGCGTAGTCAGACTAGAAATTTGAAAGCCTTTCAATGCAAGTCATGAAGTAACAAATTTGGTCAACTGTTCGACTTTTAAACTGCCTGGAAAAAAGCATATAGAAATTTCAGAAAATTCAGACTAACACGCGGATCATAGTTTTTGCTATAAAGTTATGCTGGTATATTCAAAAAACTAAATTTTGTAAACACATAGCTCACAGCAAATTGGGTCAGATACGGGTCGTCACAGTTAAATCACACGAGTATTTTACGCAAATCTATTTTTGTGTTGCGTCTATCGAGATTTATCGCAGGATTTTTTTTCTAAATTTCAATGTATTATCGATGCGTGCTCTCAGTTGAGAAAGAAAGTCGATTAGTTTTCTGATGACAGGAGACAGCTATTTCTAATAGAAACTAAATTTTATTCTTCTTTGCCACCATTTTATCTTCTGTATATTATAAAATAGCAAACAAGCAGTTTGGTCTTCTGATGGAAAACGACAACTGTCGCCTATTAAGGCGATTACACCTGCGAACGACCTTAAGTTAGTGACAGGCGCAGCGTAAGTACTATTCCGCACGCCGACATCTCCCAACGTCAAAGAGTATATACAGTGAATGCAGATACGTTCTAACATTTTTGTTTACCTATATGAACTTTTATCATCATGAATCAAATGAATGTGGGCAAGCTCAAAACCCATAACCGATAATCGGTCATTTATCGATTCATTTTATAAAAACGATAAATATCGAAAGAAAAAACAGTAAATATCGAAAATCGACAAAAGAATTATATGACAATTTTACACAATAATGACTGTTACGTATCCTATTTTCTTATAATATACAATACATCTCGTGTAGCACTTTATTTTAATACATACAATTAAAAATTAATATTTAACAAAACCTTTGAAAACAAGATTTTGTAAAAAGTGATCTCTTAAATATCTTTTAAAAATTTAAGTTTTTATTTCAAAATTTCGTAAGAAAAAGTAGAGATTTAATTTAATTGAAAGCATATCTATATGCTTTCAATTAAATTAAAAGGAAAGTATTAAACAGGTTTATTTTTTTTAATATCATAAGATAGCAAACAAGCAGATGGGTCTCCTGATTGAAAGAGTCAACCATCGCCTATAGACACCAAAGATGTTAATGGTGCGTTGCTATCTTGTGGCGAGATCTAATGCCACATGCATAAGTTTACCGGCTACCTTACCCTCCAAACCGAAACATGACAGCGACAAGCACTGACGCTATTGCGGCAGGAATAGGTAAGGCGGTGGTACCAGACCCGGGCGAGACAATGCAGAACTCTACCACCTAGTAGCCACGATGGTAGTGACTCGATAGCCAATCGGTCGCAATTTACGACCTGCCTGGCAGAACGGCAGTTGGCCTATTCTACAAAGGAGGCCGGGACCAACACGGCGGAGGAAAGATGATTAATTTAGACTATTTGTATGTATATTTAATTTATTTATATTTATTTCATTTCGATTGCATAAACAGCCAGAAATCATTCCAAATGGTTTATGTGATTAGGTTAAGTGCTGTACATAAGTACTTAATCCTTGAAAGCTAATAAACTGTGTAGCCTGGTACAACAAATTTAATAAGGTGAAATTAATGATTATTAGCAAATTTAATTAATTTCACCTTTTTAATAATGGATTTCCGCGAAGTAACGCCTGAGTCAATAAAATTTATCATGATACTAGCTGACCCGGCAAACGTTGTTCTGCCTTTTTAACTACTCTTATTTTTATTTCTATATTTTCTCACCTTTTAAACATTGCCTGGACTTCAACAATTAATTCAAAACCAAAATAAGTCAAATCGGTTCAGCCGTTCTCGAGTTTTAGCGAGACTAACGAACAGCAATTGATTTTTATATATATAGATTAGACAAAACAATTTAATGTACAGACAGACGATTGAGATTTTTATAGTAGGTACCTATAGGTTGTACAATAGTGTAGCATTATTGGTTCTGTAGTTATTTGTTGACATCGACAGTTCAGTGCGATATATCGAGCGTGCAGCGCGGTGCGGCGTTCCGTACACCGAATAAACACTGTGTTTGATAAGTTTTGCACTGTTTCACACGCGGAATATACACTCCGATTCCTGTTTGATAAATCACAAGTTAAATCCTAGTTGGTAACTCTAATTAGAACACCAAAACTATGTCACAGGGGGACTAATTTATTAATAAATTTTGTAGGTTTTAGCCACTACATCTGTAGACAAGTTCTTTAAATAATGTTACGTACCTCGGGTTCGTAATTGCAAGAAAACACCACTTATATTAAATCCGTGTATTTACACAACACAACACAACACAACGTAATACTAAAATACACTTTACACCCTAGTCACTCGCTATACTATCACTGAACTTAGAACACTACACAATAAAACACTTCTCGCTTCGCACTGGTCACTTGATGTAT
Organism: Apodemia mormo; assembly: GCA_036924255.1. NCBI lineage: Eukaryota > Metazoa > Arthropoda > Insecta > Lepidoptera > Riodinidae > Apodemia > Apodemia mormo. Next base: position 1,973,630 of record JAUPFN010000008.1, read on the forward strand.
CGCTCTAGATCGCTTGATAAAAACTGCCTTGTGTTTGTCAACACTTCTATATTTATAGGCAGGGGAAAGTCCTAGCTGGATCCAGAAAAATCTAAATGTATCGGGAAACAATGAATCACTTCTTATCGTAAACATGTTATGAGTCATAAATCCTAGTACACGCTACTTTCAACCTTATGCCATATCCCACAAAGTCCATTATGGCATAGCCCAGGTCAACTATTTGTTTGTCAATAGGAGTAGCTATCTCTTTCCTTTATTTCTAGAAAATTGGCGCGCGCGCGTTCCAACTCTACACGCTTCTAGATTATTCGTAACAATAATATAGGCACAAAAGATGTTATGACCAATAAAATAAGAAAATTTAATACAAATTGTCCTTTACAGATTCTGTAGAGTTAATTAACATACATACTAATATTACAAATGCTGTCTGTGTATCTACGTCTGTCCGTAATGCTTACACGGCTAAACCAAAGTTATCTCCGTGTTGGTTCCGGACTCCTTTGAAGAATAGACCATCTGCCGTCCTGTCAGGCAGGTCGTAAAAGGCGACCGATTGGCTATGCGAGTCACTAACATCGTAGCCACTAGGTGGTAGAGTTCTGCATTGTCTCGCCCGGGTCTGGTACCACAGCCTTACCTATTCCTGCCGCAATAGCGTCAGTGCTTATCGCTGTCGTGTTCCGGTTTGGAGGGTAAGGTAGCCGGTAAACTTATGCATGTGGCATTAGACCTCGCCACAAGATAGCAACGCACCATTAATATCTTTGGTGTCTATTGGCGATGGTTGACTCTTTCTATCAGGAGACCCATCTGCTTGTTTGCTATCTTATGATATAAAAAAAAGATCTAATTTTGTTGAAATTTAGCAAGAGATACCCAAAGATAAATAAATTTCGCAAAAAGTGGTTTGATTACTGTAAGGTAAAACTTATTTTTAGCCGATAAAATTAAATGTTATTTGATAGAAATATAAAAATTTTAATTACACAAAAAAAAACTTATAAAAATAACTTTTGTAAAATAAAAGCATTCTTGTGCATACATTAGTAAATAAAATAGAAAAAAACATTGTAAGTACATAAAATAGAGAAAAAAAGACAAGCCCGCTGAGTTTCTTCCGCCGGATCATCTCAGTGTGTGGCCGCGTTCCGATCGGGTAATAATTCTCAAAAATCGATACAATGCTTTAAATGTATTATAATATAACGATAATTTTTAAATATTAGCACACATTAACCGCCCCGTTGGTCGAGTGGTTAGCGACCCTCACTACGCAATCGACTGGGTTCGGGTTCGATCCCCGACGGGCACAAGCATTTGTGTGATGAACATAAATATTTGTATTTCCGGGTTTGGGTGTTTATTATGTATGTAAAAGTATTTATATATGTATTTCTATGTATTAGTATCATTGACTAACACCCATAACACAAGCAAATATTTGCTTACTTTGGGGTTGGATCAGTAAGTGTAATTTGTCCCGTCAATATTTATTTACTATAAAATGGTAGAATATGTTGGTAACTTAATTTTTAACTACTTGTAATACCCATATTCTTGCAAATAAATATTTTTATTTCTTACTTTCATCCAGTCCTTTCTGCGTGAAGAAATGACAAATATATTTAGGCTAACTAATAAAAGATTGGATATACTGAAGGAAGATTTTTTCATATCATGAGAAATTAAACCAGCAGCTGGCTCGCCTGATGGAAAGAGACACCGTCGCCAGACCAAAAGGGAAAATGGTGCGTTGTTATCCGTGTGGCGTGGTGTTAGTGCCACTTGCATAAGTTTACTGGCTACGTTTCCCTCCAAACTGGAACACGACAGTGACAAGCACTAACGCTATTGCGGCAGGAATATATAAAGCGGTTGGTAATGGATCCGCTTTTCTTACCGAGCCTGATGATGCGATAACTCTGGCCAACGGTTTACACGATAACATTACACACCTACATTCGCGACACCGTCGCCGCCGGCGGCGACGAGGACCCCTGTTTCGCCCTTCGACGAACCGAGCCCAAGGGCAAGGTTCGGCTGACGGAAAATACAACGCCACTAGCCCTCTTATCGCAAATCACGACCCCACCCTAAGCCGAGGTTCGGTGTCGCAGGAGACACCCTTAGGGCGGAGGGCGTACAGCCCTACATCTATAAATTCTGGCTGAGCACTCTGCTTGCTCCCGCGACCGGTGAAGCTGTAACAGCCCATAAGGCTAGCAGTAATTGAGCCATTCTGAAAAAAAAAATGGACCAGGCGAGACAATGCAGAACTCTACCATCTAACCGCCCGGCCACGCGAATCGGCGGCGGCGTCGGCGGCGCGACGGGCGATGCGAAAATTCATTGGTCACTCCGCCGCCGGTCGCCACGCCGCGTGGTATGTTTAGTACTTTCCCATACATTTGTTTCAGACGCCAGACGCTTCGTAGTTCGCGCCGCGCGAAAAATCGCCGGCACAAATTTCCCGTGGCCAAGCCGTAACGTAGGGTGTTCAGTACCTATTTGAGTCTGATATCAAATATATTTAAAAAATAGCTATTTAAATTCTGAACTAAATAGCCAATAAAAATGTTTAGTATAGACAAAGAATAATGATGCGTACGGCGCATAGATTATCATTGTTTCAGTCATTTACTGTGATTACGAATAATGAGTGTTAGTACAACATGCAGTGGACATACTTTTTGAATAGTATGACAATAATTTCATTGAAGGCTACTACTATGTGACTAAGCAATATTTTATCTTTATTATATTTTTATTGTTTACTTACAATCATTCTCATCTTACATACACCCATTAGTGTGAGTATGGTCATACCCACACACGCACACACACACACACACACACACACACACAAACGCACGCACGCACGCACGCACTCTCGCTCGCACGCACGCACGCTCGCATGCAAGCACGCAAGCACGCACGCACGCACGCACGCACGCGCACACACACTCACACAAACCCACACAGTTTTGAATTTGATAACAAAAACCTCACTCGTATGAGTGTGATTTTTATACAATTACCATTGATACCAAGTTGGTAAAGAATCCAATTAAGGGTTACTATGTGATAATTGCTGAAGCGTTAACTTTTAATGAATGTCTGTTAAGTTTCCAACAACATTAGCAGTATAGTTACAATAAGGTCGGAACAATAAATCTAAGATCCTACAGAAGATGGGTTTGGGTTGATAATGAAGGAATTTAAGTTAATATATAGGTTAAGTTTTAAGATAAATCCTCAGATTAAATATGTCAAGTATTTTGACTGTTTATTAGTATTAACCGTTATAATTCTGAATATCTAAAGGGTTTTTCAACAAGAATTTTGTTTTTTAAATCTATTGATATCAAAAACTCAAAATACACAATCAGTGTCTCAAAAACGTCCTCTAAAAATGAGAGCACAATTTTGAATTGTGTGCCCATTTCAAATAGAATCGCGTCGGTCGTGACCTATATATGATTTCTGTAATCGTGACACTGTCAATTTTATTGCATTTTGTATATTGCTTTGTAAAAACAACTATAAATCTTGCACTTGAGGTTGAATATACAAAGACATTTGTTTTTGCTATATCTATAATTACTTATGTGAAATTAGGGACAGTTTTGAGTGTTAGTTTTGTTCGGGACTGTGTATCCAGGGTTTTTTATATCAATGTTTATATCAATGTATATAATGTTTTATATAATCGAAATAAATTTTTCGCCGTGTTGGTCCCGGCCTCCTTTGTAGAATAGGCCAACTGCCGCTCTGCCAGGCAGGTCGTAAAAGGCGACCGATTGGCTATCGAGTCACTACCATCGTAGCTACTAGGTGGTAGAGTTCTGCATTGTCTCGCCCGGGTCTGTTACCACCGCCTTGCCCATTCCTGCCGCAATAGCGTCAGTGCTTGTCGCTGTCGTGTTCCGGTTTGTAGCCGTTAAACTTATGCATGTGGCATTAGACCTTGCCACAAGATAGCAATGCTCCATTAAAACCTTTGGTGTCTATAGGTGATGGTTGACTCTTTCCATCAGGAGACCCATCTGCTTGTTTGCTATCTTATGATATATAAAAAAAGTTAACAAACGTAAAAGTACGTCCGAATTGGAACTTCATCCGAATTTCAGGTTTTCATCTGACGTCCAATTAAAATTTTTATCTCAACAGAATTAACAACTTACAAATATTTTTATTTATCCAAACTTTAGTTATATCCAAGTTTCGTTTATATTCCAGCAAATACGCGAGAGATTATAGAAAAACAAAGTTCTAAGACGTTATTTCATCCAATGTAACGCCATGTTTCTATGAGCTCACGAATTTCTCACGTGAGGTATCCTGCGGCTTATAAATGAGCCATCTTATAAGGATTTACTTCAATACGAGGATATGATAGCGTGGATTAAGGTTAGTGTATCGAAATGTATTCTATTTCGTATTATTACGGCTTTGTCTGTGTTAGAATTACTCGTAGGACATATAAAACCCTTATAAATTACATCTTGGAAATGCTGTTGAGACAGTGGCGTGGCTATCGCAGGGCCAGCCGGCGCAGTGTCCTTGGGCCTTCAACTTCACGGGGCCCTCTGCCTCCATACTATGTCCACAATAAATATCTATTAGTTGACCAAGTGAAATATAAAATATTTAATTTTTTCTTTTCTTGATTAAGTATGCTTTGTAGTGAACAATAAAAAGCTAAGTAAATCTATATATATAAAAATCAATCCCTATTTTCCTTGGTGTCGAGACCAATCACGCCTGAATGACTGGACCAATTTGGGTAATTTTTTTTGTTGTGTTTGTAATTGTAAGGAGAAGGTTTTTATAAAAGAAAATATTAAGAAAATTGAGCGGAAAATTAGAAAATTTAAGAATACTTAACCACCATATAAAGTTTAATGCCATTTTGGCTGCGTGGAAGGACAATCCAGTAGTCTTATATAAATTACGTGCCATGTTATTTGTCCGCTATGGATTCCTATTATGTAAGGCAAAACAACGTTTGCCGGGTCAGCTAGTAAGATATGAAATAGTTTAGCGTCTTCAGACTATTAAGTTTAGTTTCAATAGGGCCTTCTTTCATTTTTGCCCCGGGGCCCTTGCTGGAATAGTTACGCCACTGTGTTGACCGATCATACTTTAACCGATCTGTTGTTTGATTAATAAACAGAAATTAGACTACCTCTAATCGATGGGGCTGTGATTCGATTCTAGACTTGTACAAGCGTGCGTGTGACGAGAATACATGTTTGTATTTTTGGGTCTGTTTCTTTATAAACAAATTTCAGTATTTATATATACGAGTATACACACACACACACACATATATATATATATATATATATATATATATATATATATATATATATATATATATATATATATGTATATATATATATATATATATATATATATATGTATATATATATATATATATGTTCTTGTGATAACCGTGACCGTAATGTACCGTAATCGTGACCGTAACCGTATGGGTGAAAACCATCACTACAGCTTGTGGGTGCGATGGCGAAACGTGGATGCCAGTACTAAATCAAAACATTAGAACACTCTCCATTATGCAGACGTTACGGCCCGTTCACGACTTTCGGTCTTAGCGGTGCGCGGCGCTGCGAGCGGGGCGGGGAAGCATTGGCACGCCACGTAACCTCAGTAGCGATTAGCGGCAACGGCTAAGGTGGACGTATTCAGAACGTGCCCAATAGTATAGCGTTATCTAAAATATCTCTTCTTTGTCTTGAAAGCAGCACATTTTTTAAAGAAGATAATCTTAATATGAGGCAAGGAGTACATGAATTAATTAGGAATCGATATTCAAATGGTGAATTCCGTGATTTATACGAAGATTACAGAAAATATTGAGTACACAAGAATGAGTGTGACGACATTTGATTATATTCTGCAACACATAGAAATACATCTAAAAATCTACAAGCTACAAAAATCGTCTAAAATATTTTATTCTTTACTTCGCTGCTGAATACGTCACTCACACGCTGCTGTCTGTACCGCTCTGTCTCGTGGCGTCGCACTATTGGCTTGTACGTTTGTTCCCGCCGCTCCTCACACGTCGCGCCGCTGCAGCGATTCGTTCGGACAAAACCGCGCACGATTTCGCTATGAGCGGCATCTCGTGGCGTGCTACAAACATTTTTTTTATTTTTGATTTTACCGCCCGCCGCTCCGCGCTAAGCTGCCGCTCACAGCGGCATGGTCGTGAACGGGCCGTTAGAACTCACATAGAGATTTAACGTCTCTCCGGTGAGTAAGGGTTCAAAATTAAATAATATTTATATTCTACACTTTTATCGTCCTTTGGTGTAACTCCATTTTAATATAATATTTATTTTTTAATTCAATTGTACTGTTTCACATTTTCCATTTTACAATTAATTTTCAACCAGTTTTGCTTACACAAGTATTCTCGGGGTATTTACAAATACTAACTAGAAACGTAAAAAAAGGTATTTACAGTTACTGACTAGAAACGTTAAAAAAGCGTATTTACAGATACTAACTAGAAACGTTAAAAAAGGGTATCTACAGTTACTAACTAGAAACGTCAAAAAATGGTATTTACAGTTACTAACTAGAAACGTTAAAAAAGGGTATATACAGTTACTAACTAGAACTATGTTAAAAAAGGGTATTTACAGTTACTAACTAGAAACGTCAAAAAATGGTATTTACAGTTACTAACTAGAAACGTTAACAAAGGGTATATACAGTTACTAACTAGAAATGTTAAAAAAGGGTATTTACAGTTAATAACTAGAAACGAATCCTATGGATTTCGTTTTTTATTTTAAGTGTAATTACCTTACTGTGAAACAATAGATGTGAATTAATTAATATATATATATATATATATATATATATATATATATATATATATATATATATATATATATATATATATATATATATATATATATATATATATATATATATATATATATATATATATATATATATATATATATATATATATATATAGTATTAAATAAATTTCATACTTCTTTTTTAATAGTGTGTGACATGTATAGCTCAATCTGTATATACCCTATATACAGTTACTAACTAGAAACGTTAAAAAAGGGTATTTACAGTTACTAACTAGAAACGTTAAAAAAGGGTATTTACAGTTACTAACTAGAAACGTTAAAAAAGGGTATTTACAGTTATTAACCAGAAACGTTAAAAAAGAGTATATACAGTTACTAACTAGAAACGTTAAAAAAGGGTATTTACAGTTACTAACTAGAAACGAAATCCTATGGATTTCGTTTTTTATTTTAATTGTAATTAATTATCGTACTGTGAAACAATAGATGTGAATTAATTAATATATATATATATAGTATTAAATAAATTTCATACTTCTTTTTTGATAGTGTGTGACATGTATAGCTCAATTTGTGTTATTATTTGTCTAGTGATATTTATGGCTGCTGTTATGCGAGCATCGCTCAATGCCTATTGTTTTGATCCGTATTAGAATATATAGCGAGATATCACGTTAATTTAATACAAAGTTTTTAAAGTTTTATCAGCACCATACGTTCAGTGAAGTATTTATATAAACACTCACAAAAAAATTAGCTGTTACGCGTGGCTTCGTTCTCGTGATTTAAAATCGTATTTCCTTTTAACCGGTCGAGTAAAAAGGGTATCTACAATGTCACTTCTGGGTAGTGTGGCTTTCTAAAAGTTTTAAAAAAGGAAGAATTTTTAAAATCGGTGAAGTAGTTTTTGAGTAATATCGTAACGAGCAAATATCATGAAACCTTTATGCAATAATGTATGTGTGCACAAAGGGGCTGTAGGAATTTCAACCCATAAAAGGAAAGTAAGGATAAATATATTTAAAAATGTTTTTTAATAATTTACGTCATTTTAAGAAACCTTTATTCAAAATTGCATACTTTTAGATGAATTTTCTCGACGTTTTCTGAAAATATCACTAGATGCCGTTGTACCACCTAACCAAATATGATTGCTGTATCGCTACGATGTTTGTTGTCGATTACCATGAGGACGAAGTCACGAGTATTAGCTAGTTAATGAATAAAATACTTTCGCGTTTCTAACTATGTAAAATTTGTAAATGTTTTAACGATGATCCCGTACTTAAGAAAACTTTTGTATCTGAGAAAACCATAACACGGATAATAATAATGCTACTTTAAAATACTCGAACAAAAGTTAACCCCGAAACGTGAACTCCGTGCGAAGTGCGGATAGGTCGAAAACGACTTAAAAACGTTTTAGTACTTAACAAAAAATTGCTCCCAACGAAACCGTGTCAATTATACTTATATCGAGGTTTTCGTGGCGCAGTCGAATAGTGCTTCAGCCTTAGAGTATGTGTTTGTATAAAGCTTGTGCTTAAGAATATTAACCGCTGACAATGACATGATTAATTTTACACTTTTTTCATTGATACTTGATAAAACTCCATTCGTTATGAGGTTGAAAAATACTCCCTATTATACAAAATACATTTTTTATTGGAATTAAAATAATTTAAGCTAAAATAAATTATAAAAGACGATAATTTAATTTGATTCGATATCGGTTAACGGTATTTAAAACAAGTGAAAAGAAAACAATATGTTTTAAATTTCTTCATAGCCTGGGTTCTTATATATATCCCGCGAAGACATACTCAAAAAATATTTTTTAAGTTTGTTAAAAATAAACTGTATTGGTATTATGAAATCCTAGTTTTAAGTTATTAGTGTAAAGTGGAAGTTAATAAATATTTACAGACTCGTAATAAACTTTAAGTTTTCCTGCGATGGGCTAAAATGTTTTAGCCTTTACACAGAAACTAAAATGATTACCTTAATGGTTTGACTGCACTGGCACAGTATATTTGTACCAAATTTCATAGAAATCGATTTAAAATTATTATATCGACAATTTACATATTTAAATTTATTATTGTTATAAATCTATATAAAACATATAATCACCATAAAAAAAAGTTATGTACTTGTACACTGTATTCTACTTTTATTTATTTATACTTAATACTTTATTATACACCTCTCACATTCCTCTCAAGGCTATTCAAAAGCACTCCAGTAACTTCGAGGAAACATGTATCTACGTAATCTAGTATAGGAAGGGCTTGCCCTAGTGAAATTTTAGATTTTATTTTAGGTAGGAAATTTTTAACAAATTGAGTGAGTGGAAAGTAAAATGAATTTTTTAATTATAGAATTGATGAGGATTTCCCATGATAAATCCGAGCTAAACATGACTCTTAAATCTGCAACGTTAGAAGACATAGGTATTTGGGTGCAATTATAAAACATCTGGTATAAACTAATATCATTAATTTTCCGGAGCATCTGCGACTACCTAATATAATAGCTTTTGATTAACAAGAATTCACTAAAAGGCTAAAAGATTCAGCACAGGAATTATTCGCCGAAAGATCCATATTTAATGACTCTAATACTTTCGCTGCATCCACGTGAAAATATACGTGAAAATTTGAAGTGATAATTGAAGTGACTGTGTTAGTAAATAAAAAAAACTAAAGCAGATAAAACATTGCCCTGCGCAATACCCGCAACAATGTCACATAAATTTGAACAAGCATAATTTAAAAAAAATATATTGAGAGCGATCCCGCAAGTAAGAGTCAAACCAACCTAACGCTGAAGGTGAGAAATTAAGCGAGCGTAGTACGCCAATCAGCAAATTAAAATCAGAAGAGTTAAAAGGCATTGTGAGTCCATAGCCATTTTGATGTCATCAGACACTTTAACTAAAGCTGTAACAGTACTATGACTCGGACGAAATCCCGATTTCAAAAGGGCTCAAAAGGTCGTTGGAGCGGAGGAATTCAGATTGTGAGTGGACAATGTGCTCCAAAACCTAAGAGAAAAATGGTAATATTGGGATAGGCCGAAAGTCTAAAACAGTGGTAGGATAAGAGTTCTTAGGTAGTGGAATGACTTTAGCAGATTCCACAAAGAAGGAAACGTATAAGTCAATAGGAAAAGATTAAAAATGTATCGAAGAACAGACAGGATGTGAAGGAGGATTAGGATAAACATTTTGAAGCACAAGTCATCGATTCCAACCGCAGTCGAAGTGATAGCACGTACATGCTTCCAACTTTCACATCGGTGATCGGCACAAATGACAAGGAACATGACGAGCGAGCAAAGGTGGATAGATGATTGAGCGTATTAACTTTTGTATTGGCTTCAAGAGTCAAAGGAGTAGCAAAATGCGACAAACAGGATTCTTCCCGACACCAATAGATTTCAGAAACCTCCACATCTCTTGAGAATTTGAACTTGCTAAAGCATCCTGAATATAATGACGCCTGGCAGTGAGACAAAGCTTATTGCACTTGTTACGAGGGAACTTATAATCCGAAAAATTGTCACCAGAAATATGTTTTTTTAAATCCTCTGTGAGCTCTATTTTTTGCTATAATAGCGTCTTTGATACCATCAAATCATCATTATCAATTTTATTAAAAGAGCGATGAAAGGAATACTTAGCTTTCTTTTTAGGGGAACGAATATTATACGAAAGTATATGATACGGCCGTGATATGAAAAGCAATATGAAAATTGACCATGGATTTTAACATCATGGATTTACATGGATTTTAACATCATGGATTTAACACCATGGATTTTAACAGGCTGTGACACAATAATTAAGTCAAGAAGTGAAGGTAATCAATTTAGCGACTTATTAGTGGCAGACAGAGGAAGAATATGCATGTTAAAAGAAGATAAAATATTAAGAACTTTATTTGCACGATTATCATTTCTTAATAAACATGTATTAAAATCACCTAAAATTATAATATCACGATAAAGTGGGCAGACATCGTGTAGCAGATTCTCCAGAGAATTAAAATAATTAATATGTAAAGAAAGGCTATATAAAACAGCTAGAAGGATTTTAGAGAAATCTCGGGTGATTTCTAATATAATGTACTCGGTAGTTTCATTATATGCGCTAGGTGAACAAACAATAATTTTGTAAAGGATAATAAAACGCAAAAAAGTTGCTACACTACCCTTACCAGTACGATCATTCCGGATTAATTTTTTTTTATATATTTTATAGATTCAGGCGTTACTGTGGTCTAGTGGTCCAGCGTTGGAGTTGACCACATGAGGTCCCGGGTTCGATTCCTGGGTCGGGCACTTTAAAAAAAAAAGTGTTTTTTCAGTTTTCTGAGAAACACAAAAGTTGCCCGGGATTGGAAAGTGCCCGGTTGGCGATAGGCTTGCCACCTATCACATTTGTGGGACCAAGTATCTTCGGCTAATCGTGGGTGCACTTGTTGTACCTCTGCCTACCCCTTCGGGGATATGGGCGTGAAGATACTTTCAGGCGTTACTTTGCGGAATTCATTGTTCAAACGAAGAAAACTAGTTGTTTTGCAATTTTCCGCGAACTTTAAGTGTACCTTTTCGATGTTACTGAAAAGAAAAACATATAAAAGCGGTGTAAGAAATGGAACAAACTTACCGTAGGTCTGAAAATAATGAAGACACCAGCGGCACAGTTATCCACCCTCTTCCACCTCCGCTTTCCGCTTCCACTTTACACCACACTTTATACCACGACAGCACCAAACACAAAAGCACACAATTGACGCGCTCAACGCACGTTACCACCGTCGTCGCAACCGAAGCATCTCAACGAGTGCTACCGCGGCTCTCGTTTTTTATTATTTTTTCTTGTAGCGTTTTTGATTGTTTGAGTCGCTACAATACTTTCCCCCAAGACCGAAGGTCGATCTAGTTGAGCCAGTGAAGTGTATGTGCCTTGAGTGCTCGAATCTGCGACGCATCGAGACGAGCCGAATATGCGCGGTCCTCGGTGAGTCGGGACGAGTGCGCCTCCGCTCTGGTTCGCAATGAGTTGGAACGAGCGGGATAGGGTTGCTGCGTGGAGATCCAGTGAACTTGTGCAGTTCGAAGTGGATTCCGGAAAGTGTAGATGCAGCGTAGCTTGTGAAGCTGGCTGATGCTGTTGGAAGGAGAGGGGAGTATATTAGACGCTGATGGTCAGAAGGCTGATGCGTGTTTTTTGGCGAAGGTCACCACTGTGGCGTGTTAATGGCTTTTAGTGGTGAAGATAACCTCGGGATAACGTCATGGCTGTGAAGGTCGATGACGTCACGGAAGAACGTGGAAGGGAGAAGGATCACGTCGGGGTCACCACTGTGGCGCCGCTGGTCCGTACCGCTGAAGGGTCATAGACTGATGGAACTAGCGGGCCAGATTCTTATCAGGTGACGTCATAACTGTGGAGGTTGATGACGTCACACAAGGACAAGTAAGGGGAAAAGGAAGATCTTCCAAGCCAGGCAATGTGTACTGCCTGTGGACCAAAGTCCATTTGAGAAACGTTGAAACTTGTATATAGTGTTATAAGATAAATAATTGTGATATCGCGATTCAGGATTTTATTTTGAAATTCATTTTTTTCCATTTTTTATTATTTTTTCTTGTAGCGTTTGTGATTGTTTGAGCCGCTACAGAATGATTCCGACATCAGTATCGCGTCAATGTGTTTGCTAAAAGTTTGAATAAAAATCCGGATAATGAGTAAGAATAATTGGAGCATTAATGTGTATAATATTAAGATTGTTTGTGTGTTCAGAAAAATTGATGAAATATCATCGTTTACTGTAGTGTTTGCTGACGAGGATGCATAATTATGTATTCTTGATTCTACTTGTTGACATATTTTTCACACAAAAGCTCACGATTGGTGTAAAGTATTTAAATACTTTTAAAATAAAAAGTAAAATCCATATGAAAATTGTTAAATTGGTTTGGTATAAGTGGTCCTATTTTTTTATATTTAAAAAAAATAGGACCACTTACACCAAACCAATAAATATAAATATATATATATATATATATATATATATATATATATATATATATATATATATATATATATATATATATATATATATATATATATATATATATATATATATATAAATATATAAATATATATATAAATATTTTGTGTACAATAAAGTTTTAAACAAATAAATAAAAACCTTGTTTTAACGATGATCTCGTGCTTAAGAAAACTTGTGTGTCTGAAAAAAAAAAACACAACACTAATAACATGTTATTAACATTATGTTATCTCGCCCAGGTCTAGTGTCACCGCCTTACCTATTCCTGCTGCAATAGCACCAGTGCTTGTTAGTATTATGTTTTTTATGGGGGGAAAGTTATGGATGCAGCATTAGATCTCGCCACAAGATAGCAACGTGCAATTGTCTACGGGCGATGGTTGACTCTTTCCATCAGAAGACTCTATGGGACGATATAGATAGATAGATATATATATATATATATATATATATATATATATATGTATATATATATATATATATATATATATATATATATATTTCCTAGGCTACATTCCCATATTTTATTTTTTTTCAAAATCGCTTTGGTTCACGAGATAATTTTGTCCTAAACAAACACAAATCGACAGGCTTCCACGAAAAGGGAACCATGTTACACATAAATACCTATACGTGGCGCACCCGCGGACGCACAACCGTTGCATCGTCACTTGTCACGAGACTTCTTCGAAGGAGGACGCTTTTTCGTTTTATTGCTTTTGTTTTGTGGTGGCTCATATTATTAATTCGTGTGTTGTTTATATTTCTTAACTTTTAGATTTTAATATTACCGAAAATGAAACCCCATCGCTCAAGTAAGATATTAAATCTTATATTGAACAAATCTAGTAATGACGAAATCCAAGATAATTTGCCGCTAACTTTAGTGGATTTAAATGAATACAATGCTGGTAAGTCAATAATTTTTAAACCTATTATTTTTAATTGTAAATAATGATAATATGTTAAATTTTAGTTATTCCTATAACACTCGTGTCTATTACAACGCAAAGAGTCACATATGTTAATGTTTTCATTTTCGTCGGAAATGTTTTTTTTCCTCAAAACAACTTAAAATTAAGAAATTAACTGCTCTTTCAGCCATCAAGTTCAATATCATGATAAACAAAAACACTGTAAATGTACATATTAAGTGGTTATAAATCGTTTTTCGCCGGAAATAGTAAACGCTCTCAGGGTTGCATGTGCACATGTAACCATTTACGTCGGAAATTTAACATCCTATTTTAGGTTACATGTGAACATTGATTCTTTTTCTGCGGTATGTAATAAAGATGTAATCTTTTTCTTGTAAATATTTTGTTTATATCATATTTAAAAATATATATATTTACACCGGGATATTAAATACAGTTAACAAATTAATGCAGTAAAGTAAAAAAAAGAGATTACTATAATTCAATACAAGAATCTGTTTTTTCGAGTAGGTAGACACGATATTTACCCTCGTATACCGAACTATCACTTAAAATGTAATTTATTTTTAAAACCATAGCGCATTTTGTTTATCTTTATAATACAGAAATACGCCAACATAAATTAGTGTTCAGCATACGGGGGTAAGGCTTGTATTATTAAAATACTTCCAAAAACTTGTACTTAAATGTTTGGATACTTTCTTATTCAATAATGTTCATTGTCGCAGACCGACAGTTTTGTGAGTCACCATTACCTAGAGGAGCTGAAGACCTATATGACCTATAGAATGACCTATGAAGCATTTAAATATATCCTTAATTATAGCCAATTTGAGGAATATTCTGCAAGTAACACCTTCGAAATCCTCTCTCATTCTTTACATGCTTTGACACATTCCATTAGCTTGATTGAACCTTTGACCGTGCATCCAGTAGATATTTTTGAACATATTATGGAGGTTGAAAATAAAAATTTAGAGAATCCTGGCGAAAAGTGTGAGTTTTTTACTTGATTAACTCACACTTTTCGCCAGAATCGACCACATCTAGCACCATTCAAGTGCCTTCATCTGCTCAAACTGAACCGACTATTGCTTTAACCATCATTCCCGGCATACTTCGTAAACTTCTTTCAGCATCTAGCACCAAGACAGCCTTTTCCTTTTACTATTGAACCCACTATTAGTTACGAAAAATCAGCACTTCCATGCACAGATGAAGACATTTTCGACTCCCTTAATATACATAGACCAATGCCTTTTCCCTTAAACAGACGTTCAATAAAAAAATGCAAGAATATTTTTTGCTGTTTACATGAAGATTGGAAGGATTCTGTTTATACTACAGGTCCCAAGAAACGTCAGTCCAGAAAACGTAAGCAAAATTCCTTACAGTGGTTTAATGTACAGCGAAAAGAACACACAAGCTAAGGTAAAGCCTTTGTAAATCGGAAAGGAAATGTTGTGGAACAAAAAACTATGAAATCGCCATGCAGTCGCCGTATGAAATGCTTCACTGCCTTGTCTGAAAATCGTCGGCAAGCTATCTGTGCAAAATTTTGGGCATTGTCTAGTAGAGATAAGCAATAGTTATTCTTTGTACGGTATACTACTAAAGAGAAGAAGAAACGCTGCCTCAACGTCTCCAAACCAAATAACAGAAAGTTTTCGTTCAAATATTACTTGCCAATCGTTTTCGAAAACAGCAACGAAAAGATTGAAGTATGTAAGACGATGTTCCTGAACATCGTTGCAGTAAGTGGCAGAACCCTTGTGGCTGCCTGGAATAAATATGACGCTGCCATAAAGATTCACAAAAGGGGACGAAATACAAAACATAAGAAAGTTTTATGAAATGGGCTAAAAGTAGCTCTGAATCTCCGTACATAGTACGCAACATGACACAAAAAGATTTCTTTGACTTCCTAAAAACACTGTGTGAAAAAGTATGGAGAAAGAACGAACTTCTTTGATGCTATTCCATTTAACTTTTTGTCCTCTGATAGGACAAAAAGTTAAATGGAATAGCATCAAAGAAGTTCATGTTAACTTGAAAGCACCAAATAAGCTGCTTTATAAGTATGATATGAGCTCTGAAGACTATGAGACTGTAATTATTGGTGGGAGTACAAGGAACAGCTCTTCCGATATAAATTTGTTTAGGGCGTACTGTCAACCTCTGAAAATCCCTCTAGACAAATACAATACCTTAATGAGCATGTGCAAAAGTAATGTGATACCAGGGGAGTATCATACTTTTTTTGAAAATGTAGCGCATACTTTGTCTAGTGAAGCTAACAATGCAACCGACGATGAAATTAACAGTGAGACTGAATATTTTTTTAATAGATGTTATCTAGTATAGCTTTAATACAATGGATAAGCTAGATAAGCTTATTTGTCTTTTGTGATATTAGAAGAGCTAATAATACTATATTTTTTATATGTGATTTTTGTTAGGAAAAGTATGATAATGTTTTTAGTTTTGGAGAATTTATGTTTTGTTTATTGTTTTATTTTTAATAAGTTTATGAAGGTTTTTAATTACATGCTTAGTAAAAATATTCAACAATACTTATTACATAATTTTTATTGACTATGATGTTTAAACAGAAAGTTGTTAGGTGCGTATAAACATTAAATGCAAGGTTACATGTCAGATTGTAAATTTGTAAACATTCGACGAATAGGCACCTAAGTTTTGTTAGAACCAATTCCCTTGTATTAGATTCCCAAAAATATGGTTCTATCTTCACTCCCAACTGTACAAGTTAAGCTTTGTCACGACAAAAAGAGCAGATGTCAAAATATAACGCAAAATTTAATAAATTTATAATATATTTCGTCAATTTTACTATGGTTAATACAGATTTTATTATTACTAGAAGGCTTTAAGAAAAAAAAACTGGGATAACTTTCGTAAAAAAAAGTTAAGCGCATATTCATATGTAGATAACTTTGAATGCCTGTACTGTAAAGTTGCATTTTTGCAGTTGTCACTCTTTTCGTCGCATGGGACGATATATATTGGGAACACCTTTGGGAACAAAGTATCACTTCTGCATTTTTTATGAAAACGACTTAAGTATGCAGCAAAAACCGCGATAAGCGACTCTATATACACAGCAAAAATAATAATAATAATTAATAATTCTACGTTAATACTCTTAAACGTTATTGAAATATTTAAGAAATACGTAAAGAAAAATACTATTTTGCTTTTCCTGTAATAGTTTATATAAAGTTTGCAAACATGCAGGAGTGACACTTTGTTCCCAAAGGTGCGATAAAACCAGTATGCACGCGCTCTATAACACAAATCCACTCGAAGGTTCTAACTTACTTTTAAAGCACACGATTACTTAGTGTGGAGCGTGATTGCTTTAGAGCCTTCACAAAGAGAACTGGTCCCTTACAAGAGGCTATCGGAGAGCGCTTTCTGTTCTGACGTGCCCGGACATATGGATTTATATAAAACGAACTTGTTTATAGAAACGGAGTTTTCATACGGAAATACTTGTACGTAGTGATTTTATCTCAACTAGTTGATCACTTTGTGGATAAAGTTCGACCATAAACTGAACAATATAATCTCTTCTACGTTCTACGTTAAAACAACAGACAGATGAGTGTATATTATGGATCTGTATCAAATGAATAGTGGTGTAACGTAACGTTTATTTTTATAAAGGTAACGTATTTTCAAAGTATATTATGTAAGAATATTACCTTTCTGCACTCCTTAACCGTGTAAACTTTTACCATACTCCTCCATTCGTGTATTTGTCGGGAAAAGGTGTACAAATTTTACTGTTAGTAAACAATATTACGTCTTGAAGATGCTTTAAAAAGCGAAACCGGTCGATTAATTTAAATAATTATGTGGATACTTATAGTGGAATAAAAGCATAGGTTATTGTAAAGTAGTTTCGACATATAATAATGGAATTTCACCAAGTGGCGACGATTAAAAGTGTAAAATCTGTACAAATTTTTATTTTATGTATGAAATAGTTAACGGATTTTATATTATTTTTCATTGCAGCAGCGTGTTGTAGCTACAGCATCAATTTTCAGCTGCAGTGTGCAGCCTGATGCATCATAAACGTTTTTGGAGAATCCCGTGGGATCATTTTTTTTTTATATCATAAGATAGCAAATAAGCAGATGGGTCTCCTGATGGAAAGAGTCAACCATCGCCTATAGACACCAAAGATGTTAATGGTGCGTTGCTATCTTGTGGCGAGGTCTAATGCCACATGCATAAGTTTACCGGCTACCTTACCCTCCAAACCGGAACACGACAGCGACAAGCACTGACGCTATTGCGGCAGGAATAGGTAAGTAGGTAAGGCGGTGGTACCAGACCCGGGTGAGACAATGCAGAACTCTACCACCTAGTAGCCACGATGGTAGTGACTCGATAGCCAATCGGTCGCCTTTTACGACCTGCCTGGCAGAACGGCAGTTGGCCTATTCTACAAAGGAGGCCGGGACCAACACGGCGAAATCTATCTTTCTTCTATCTATCATCTAACTTTTACAGAATAAAAAGTGGCCTTTGATCTATTGCAGGTCATCATCTACCCATGTGCCGAATTTCTTTCAAAACCATTTAGTAGTTTTTCCTTGATTGGGTAATAAACATCCATCCATCCATCCAAACATCCAAACTTTCGCATTTATAATATTGCTAGCTACAGCGTGTAGCCCGTTGCATTATTAAAGCTTTTATTGTTTTATACTATGAAAATTTGACGTATTCAACGTCCATGACAGAAACATATATCCGCAACACAGGTTCACCGCCTATAAAAACTTCTCGTAGTAAATTTTAAAGTTGGTCGACTATTACTCAAAACCTTGTAAACCTTTCTAAGCCGTTTCAGTATTCCTTTTTATTTCATTATATTTACTACTACTATGAATTTTTTTCCACCCTCAAAACCAACCGTTTAGCTGGCAGGGAAGAAAGGGTGCCCCCCTTTCTTCCCCTGCCAGCCCCTTGCCTAACAAAAATTAGCACATTAAATCTTAAAGTTCATTAATGAGTCTCTATATCAAAAATTGGTTTTACAAACCTACAATATTTTTAAAACCCTATCCAAGAATACCCCACAAGGGGTACACAAGTAAAATTAATATCCCCAGTTTAGATGTAAAGCAGCTATTCTAAAAAAAACATTTTTCTAGATTTTATGTTACAACTTTGTTGCCGTGTCTAAGAAGTATATTCATTGCAAATTACAGCTTTTTAGTACTAAGGATCTCTGAGCTAGACTGTAGACAGAGGGACAAAGCGAAACTATTAAGGTTCATAGTTTACTTCGGAACCCGAAAAAGATGGTCTAGCCGTCAAATCGTTTATATTATTATTTCGTTAATTGGCTTTGCTACTGCCACCTCTTAACGACACTTTTTTTTTATTTGACAGTCATGGTCACCTTCTATAATTATTATTATACTAGCTGATCCACATAACTTCGTCGGCGAGGAGATTAACATAATATCGATATAGTTTTTCATACAAACTTTTAACCCCTATTTCAGCTATTTGATTATGATTTTATTTTTGAGAAAGTTATCTTATGTTTCACGCTGGATCTTCAACTATCTTCATGCCAAGGATTTAAAACGTTATAATTTCGATATATTTGCGTCGTTGTGATTGGTTATGGTATATGATATTATGACGTTGTCTTCTAGCGCTAGTTGGCGAACCAATCAAAAAACAGCATGAAACGCAGCGAACCATTCACGGAACAGCAAAAATATCGAAATTATAACGTTATAAATCCTTGCTTCATGCTAAATTTTATCAAAATTGCTTAAGTGATTTAGTCGTGAAAACGTAACAAACAAACACACTCACTTTCGCATTTATAACACTAATGGCGACTTCGGGCGGTTGACTTAAAATTATTTATCATAATTTTTCAAGTTATTTTGAGTTATATTATTTTTAGTTATATTGAGGCACCTAGAATGAGTTCGTCTATTTGTAGGGAAACTGAGCGTATAACATTTTGCGAAGGTACTATGACTCAACCTTAAACGCATGTTGAATGTAATTAAGACAGTTTGGATGGCTTATTTTTACCTTGCTAGCTTTTAACGCATGCAAAGCTTGGCGGATAAAATCTAAGCCGCAATGAAAAATTAGCATTGGACACACAATTGCCTGCTATTGCTATAATGAAAATAATACAGAGCAACAAAATAAATTGCTTTATTAAAAAATATATATATATATATATATATATATATATATATATATATATATATATATATATATATATATATATATATATATATATATATATATATATATATATATATGCAATGCAAGCAAAAAATAATTTGCTTACTTTAGGGTTAGGTCAATTTATGTAAAATTGTCCAGAGATATTTATTTTATTTATTTATATATATGATATATCGTAACCCGATCGCAAATTTACCCACATCATGAAATGTTCAAGAATTTCATGAAATGGTGGCATTTCATGATGTGATCGTTCGACCTTTAACGTTTCACGATTTTGTCGTCTACTATTGGCCATATCGTGAAAATTGGATGTCCATAAAATGTGCAAACAAGTTTTCGATTAAGGAACTCGTTTGTAAAATATTAGGCTTTTAAGTGCTTATTTTATTAGAGTCAAGTGTCCCCTCCTCTGCAGGTTAAACGGTGGGTTTTGGGGGTGGGAAAAAAATCATGATAGTAGTTATAATGAAGTTAAAAGGAAAATTGTCACGGCTTAGAAGGCTTTACAAGTTTTTGAGTTGTGGCCCTCCTGGTCCGTACCGCCAAAGAGACATAGTGATGGAATCAGCGGGCCAAATTTTTGTTACGTGACGTCATAACTGTGGAGGTTGATGACGTCACACAAGGACAAAGAAGGGGAAAAGGAAGATCTTGGGGAAGTCCTTTTGAGAAGCGTTCGAACTTGTATATAGTGTCTTCAAGATAAGTAATTGTGATATCGCGATTCAGGATTTTATTTTCAAATTCCGTTTTTTCTATTTTTTATTTTTTCTGGTAGCGTTTGTAAATTGCTTGAACCGTTACAGGGTAATAGTCGGCCAACTTATAAAATGTACTCAGAAAAGTTTCTATACGCGGTGAACCTGTGGTGCGGATGTGTATTTGTCATTGACTTTGAATAGCTTAAATGTTCATAGTTTTTTTTATAGAAAAGGGGGCAAACGGACAGGAGGCTCACCTGATGGTAAGTGATCACCGCCGCCCATGGACAACCACAACATCAGAAGATTTGCATTTGCGTTGCCGGCCTTTTAAGAAAGAGTAGGCTCTTTTCTTGAAGGTCCCTAAATCGTATCCGTTTGGAAAAACTCCTGCCGGTAATTGGTTCTACAGAGGAATAATGCGGGGAAAAAGTGCCTCGAGAATCGCAGAGTTGTGGAGTTCCAGACATCGAGATGGTGAGGATGAAACTTTGAATTTTGTCGCTGCATGTCCGGTGGTGAAATTATGCGGCAGGAATTAATCCAAACAGTTCCTCGGAACACTCCCCATGATAGATTCGATAGAATATGCAGAGCGAAGCCACGTCTCTACGTAATGCCGAAGTGTCAAGCCGATCAGAAATAGTCCTATTTTTGACGATTCGAGTCACTCTACGTTAAATGCGGTCAAAAGGAAGGAGCTGATACTGAGGAGCTTCCGCCCACAAGTGAGAGCAGTACTCCATATGAGACCGAATTTGCGTCTTATAAAGTTGTAAACGATGGGCCGGCGTGAAGTACTGCCTGGACCTGCTGAGAACACCCAGCTTTTCTGTGGCTAATTTGGCCTTGCCTTCCAAGTGACCACGGAACTGAACGTTGTTCGATATGTCAACTCCAAGAATTTCAAGACTGGCTGTGGCTGTTAAGGAAGTATTTTCGAAGCGAGGAGATACGACAAAGGGAGATTTCTTAGTGGAAAACGCGCAAACTTGTGTCTTCTTGGGGTTAAAGTGAACTAAGTTTAGTCGACCCCACTTTGAGGCTGAGGAAAGTTGTTCTTCGATTTCCGACACAAGAAAGCATCACCCGTACTGACGTCCGCATAGCGATGAATGTTGCTTGATTGCAACATAAAACTATTGCCTCTAGAACCAATATGAAACTATTAAAGCCCTCTTCTTAGTCCGCATTATTGTGATAGGCAACTTCGGAACTCTACATTGCGCGTAGCCCGGCACTTTAACAATGTTCATATTAGTTAATACATCCTACCGATTTCGCTTATTACAGCATAATCAGGGATGTTTTGCAAAGTTATGATGTTTTACACAATTTCTTCTAGTTACAAGTACTTACTACTAGTTATAAGAACCTCGTAAGTCGTAGTAAGTACTAGTAGTACCGATCGATCGCTAGTATATATAAATACATAAATAATTATATTTGATATTTAATAAACACTCAAACCCAGAATCACTAACATTTATGCTCATGATATAAATGTTTGCTCCTGTCGGGAATCGGACCTGTGCCACATAGATTGCGAAGCCAGTATCGTTATCCACTCGACAAACGGGGCTTTTGTGTACATAAAACTTCTTTTCCTTTTCCCATTTTAATAACACGTTACGCGTTTGTCGTGGAAAAGTCACCCCTTGTCTTGTTTCCCAATTTTAAAAATACTTTCCTGACAACTTCAGTCAGTCTTGGAATACTCGGAGTCGAAATGTTGAAGGACGTTTCGTTCAGTAGTCATT
Organism: Apodemia mormo; assembly: GCA_036924255.1. Classification (NCBI taxonomy): domain Eukaryota; kingdom Metazoa; phylum Arthropoda; class Insecta; order Lepidoptera; family Riodinidae; genus Apodemia; species Apodemia mormo. The sequence goes on from JAUPFN010000008.1 coordinate 1,996,257, forward strand.
TATCACCATTGTTTATCACTAAAGTATCCCGTGTTGATATAAACAAAATATTGAGTTTCTACATAAAATATATCGCCTCTGTGGTCTAGCGGTCCAGCGTTGGCGTTGACCATATGAGGTCCCGGGTTCGATTCCCGGGTCGGGCACAAAAAAAAGTGTTTTTTCAGTTTTCTGAGAAACACAAAGTTGCCCGGGATTGGAAAGTGCCCGGTTGGCGATAGGCTTGCCACCTATCACATTTGTGGGACCAAGTATCTTCGGCTAATCGTGGGTGCACTTGTTGTACTTCTGCCTACCCCGTCGGGGATATGGGCGTGAAGATACTTTTTATATAAAATATCTCAAAGCAGATCATCGCCTATAGACATCAAAGTTGTTAATGGCGAGTTGCAATTCGTGTGGCGGAATGGTAATACTGCGTGCATAAGTTTATCGGCTACCTTACCCTCCAAACCAGAACATGACAGTGACAAGTACTGACGCTATTGCGGCAGGAATAGATGATACCAGGGTGAGACGTTCTAGAACTTTACCATCTAGTAGTCATGATGGTAGTTACATGTATCTATAGCCAATCGTCCACATTTTACGAACTGCCTGGTAGAATGGCCAATGGTCTATTCTACAAAGGAGATCATCACAGTGTGATAAGGAACAGATTTTTTAACATGGCTGGTATATTGTAAGTTACTTAGAAATTACTTTATTTATCTATTAGTTAGCAGGTCGCCTTTGTGGCCTAGTGGTACCGTGATCACATGAGGTCGATGGTTTTATTCCCAGGTCGGGCAAACAATAAATGTGTTTATCAGTTTTTTGAGATAACAACGTTGCCTGGACTTGGATATGTTCCCGGTTAGCGATAGGCTTGCCACCGATTACATTGTGGGACTGTATCTTCAGTTAATATGTCTTCATCTTCCTTGCACTGTTTGTACTTTTGCGCAATTTTTCGGGGATTCGGGCTTAAATATACTTTTTAGTTAGCTGGTAAAGATCAGTAGTTCGAATTTTGGATCGAATAAAATTGATACTTGCGTGTTTAAAAAATTTAATAGTACTAAGTGTAGTGCACCGATATCAAGAGGTGTAAAAAACACGTATAGACAGAATTTGGTTAGTGCAAGTGATTAATAATCAACATAGTAAAAGTTAATAGACGCTGATTAATAATCTCGCCTAATCAACGGCTGTCTAAACGTGTTTTTACTTAACACTAAACACCTGCATTTAACACTCACACTCGCTCTAATCAAAGTGTAACCGGGGTCTAAGCTCCAGGCCCATGGCTAGCAGCAATTTGACTAGTTCAAGTATTGGCTGCCGGTGCATTAGAAATTCACGGCTTTATAGCAAAAAAATATTTGAATCAGAGAGTTAGATATCATAGAAATAAGGGTTATAACAGAATTCTACAAGCTTGCTGGCTCGCTAAAACATTTTTGCGCTGTTGTCTAATATAAGTCCTTTAGTTGACTCGATAAGTTTGGCTCCTGACATGAAAAGTGTTACGGAAATGGCGATGTCACTCGCTGAACGGATGCGGAAGTTTCATTTCCATTGCATACATCATATAACTAATCTATATTTTTATCGTTTATTCCGAATACATTATATTGCATGTAGTAGATATTATAAGTATGCAATGAAAGACCGCGGGGATAGTCATGGTGACTTTAGGCAAGGAAATCCATTCACCTTTTGCTATTCTATGAAAACAATTAAAAAAGTATCTTCACGCCTGTATCCCGAAAAGGTAGGCAGGCGTACCCACGATTAGCCGAAGATATTTAGTCTCACAATGTGACAGGTGGTAAGCCTATCGCCATCCGGGTACTTATCCAATCCCGGGCAACATTGTTTTTATCACAAAACTGAAAAATCACATTTTGAATTGCCCGACCTAGGGATCAAACCCGGTACTTCGTGCGATTAACACCGACACCGGACCATTAGACCACAGAGACGACAATGATTCTATGATATAAAAAACCACGTCAGAATCCATTTATTGAACTTTTAAAAAAACATATGTTGTTTGAGAGTGGTGTCAAGGCATTCAAAGTGAGTTTTGTGAGAATGGAGAGAGGTATGTGTGTGAAGGCTAATTTGTACGATTGATATTTAGTTGACAACTCCTTCTATTTGCTCTTATAAAAATCAGGGACTGTCAAAAGGGACAACAAGGAAAATTTAAGGGTAATTGAGGTCTGATTGTAGAAATATTCAGTATCCACGCGGAGTAGAGGAAAGTAAGCCGTCACCAATTCTTGAACCAGTACAGCTAACCCCTCGCTTCGTTCGCGTAACTCAAAGTCATAACTTTCTTTGTTTAATCGGGTAAAAATAGCTTATGTCACTTCTGAATAGTGTAACTTTCTAAAAGTAAAAGAATTTTTAAAATCGGTTGAGTAGTTTTTGAGTCAAACAAACAAACAGTTAAATCGTTCCTCTATTTAATATTAGTATAGAAATACTAAATTTAATCGACTCTATTTCGAGATTGGTAAGTAGTGTCGCGACTTCACAATTTGGTTCATACATTGTTCCTGAAAAATACCGCTGCGGCCGGAGTATGAAGCATCACTAGTACAGCTGTTATCTACACAACAACACGAGATATCGCGTAACTAGAAATAAATCAGAAATCAGAAGAACTTTATTCAATAAAACTTTTTATAAGTTACTTTGACGCATCAACATTTTTTTAAAACTACTACCGGATCCGAAACGCGGCCAGACACTATATATATATATATATATATATATATATATATATATATATATATATATATATATATATATATATATATATATATATATATATATATATATATATATATATATATATATATATATATATATATATATATATATATATATATATATATATATATATATATATATATATATATATATATGTTTTTTATGGGGGGAAAGTTAGCCGGTAAACTTATGGATGCAGCATTAAATCTCGCCACGTGCAAGATAGCAACGTGCAATTGTCTACGGGCGATGGTTGACTCTTTCCATCAGAAGACTCTATGGGACGATATATATATATATATATATATATATATTTAAAAAAATACAGAAGATATTTCGATATTTACACATTTTAAGAAAACCTATAACAAGTTAATGAAAAGGTTTACCACAAATAGATTTGGGTCAAGAAAAAAAATATGGAACTTAAATAATCACATACAGAAATTTAATAGATTCAGGCGTTACTTTGCGGAAATCCATAATTTAAAGAAGAAATTATAGTATTTAATTTGCAAAATTTTCGCGAAACTTTATATGGAACTGCTATGATGCAACAGAAATGAAAGGTAGTGTAAGGAATGGGGCAAACTTATCGAAGCTCTGAAATTAGAGAAGACTACAGCGTCACAAACAGTAATAGTAGCGATCTGGAAATTTATGGACTTTATATTTTGATATATAATTTATATATTTTTCATGTATTTTTCATATATTTAAAATATATAATTTTTATATTTTAAAATATATTTTTTATATATTTTTTTTTTCATGGGGGTTGTGTGGTTCTGATAAGAGTGAATTTAGATAGTAAACAGATGGTTTATTACAAATGTATTGTTGTAGAAGGATTGATGAATAGATTTTGAAGTATATAGTAGGGTGGAGTGAAAAAAAAAAAATTTATTTTTTCTTAGCCTGGGGGTCAAATTTGTAGCTTATAAAAAACAAAAATTTTTGAAAAAAAAAAAAAATTTTACTCAACATCTTGAGGCAGCCCACTCATTTTTAAAATTAATTACGAGTAAAAATATTAGGTTGCAAAAAAAAAAAATTTTTTTGTCTTTTAATGTCTTAAAACATCCAAGAATTGGCAATTATGATCATTTCCAACTCAAATTTTATTCTAGTGCCCTAACGAGGAATGTTACTTTTTTGGATTTTTTTTAAATATTAAAACAATAGTCACAAAATTTTTTTTTAACTTGTGATTTTTAATTGGCATAAAAGAGGATACTTTGAAGTTTTTAGAACGCTTTTAAAAATTTTTTTTTGCAACCAAATGTTTTTACTCGTAATTAATTTTAAAAATGAGTGGGCTGCCTCAAGATGTTGAGTAAAATTTTTTTTTTGTTCAAAAATTTTTGTTTTTTATAAGCTACAAATTTGACCCCCAGGCTAAGAAAAAAAATTTTTTTTTTTTCACTCCACCCTAGTATATAGCTTTTTAAAATTAGAATTTAAATTTTGAACAAATATATTTTGTATGCTAAGAGATAAAAATATAATAATAAACATTAAAAAAGAAATCTGGTTCTTTGAATTAAAAAAATCCATAAGTATAATTTAGATGAAAAATATAAAATATTTGTAACGTGATTGGTCAAATATATCATAAGCATAAAAATATATATAATTCTATACTAACAGTTAGTTGTGCACTTGTGATTAATAATTGCAATTAATAAAATAAAAAACCCAAAAGACTGCATATCTTTATATATTGTGTACATTGATTCCACTATTGTTCAGATTTTTCATCGTAATTTTGTGGAAATATTTTAATGCGTAGATACTTTATAGGCTGACGAATTACAGTCAAATGCTCTTTTCGGACAAGATTCGTTAGATTTAATAACATATACTTCAATAGATTTCTTCAAATTTGGCTTACGTGACTTATGTCAGCATACGTTTGTTTGTAAATAACATCGTACCCTGATAACCACCTTACCTATAACTTACTGTCAATCTACATCCGCAATTTGAAGCAAACTTGACGGAAAGAGTTGGCAAAGCGAGCGATTACCTATTAGTTACCTATATCTACAAATCTAAAAAAACTATTTTTTCAGCGTATCAAAAATTAGTCATAAACATCTTGACAGTATTACATATTTATACACTATATATTTTCAGTATTTTTGAATCGCTTGTCCTATTTTTCTTTGTTAGCCACCGGAAATTCCAGAAATTCGATAACGAGATTATCAGAATTACCTAACAAGTATTTTAATTATAACTCATAGTAGGAAATTTCGTTTGACGTCAAGTTAGTGTTATCTGGAGGTATATCGGTCTTTATAATTTGCCTATAACTTCCGTTAATTAGCCTAAAACGCAATAACATTCGATAACAAACCTCAAACTAGGATGTACGATTCCAAAAAAAATCGATCTTGAGAATCGCCACATATATTATATTATTTGTTATAAATATTTTATTGACAGATATGAGTAGAGTGATTATCATTTTGATAATATCTTAAAAAGCACCCCACGCTTTTTTTAAAATAAAATAATTTTTTTTTATTCACACTATTATTAATTTATATTTATTGAAATTTTCAACACTATTCTTAATTTAAATTTATTAAAATTTATTTTCTATTTTTTGCTTTGATTTTCTATAAAAAGCGTGCTTGTAGTTTTTTTAAACTATTATTTATTTTTTACTTTTTAGTTTGGTTTATTCATAAAAGCGTGATTTTTTAGTTTTTTAAAACTATTATTTGTTTTGTAAAATAAAAATTCTCCTTAGTATTCAAACATTTGTCAATATTGGAGAAATCGGCTAAAGATAATTATTGGAAATTAAAATTAACATCAAGTCCTGTCTTATCGACTGTAGGAATAATTATAAAAAATTAAAATTAAGTTTCTTACCTTATCGACTATAGATTAAAATTATATAAAATAACAAAAATCATAATTTGCAAATTAAAAAATGGAATAATTTTATCAAACATACAAACATACAAAAGTACAAACGTACAAACATACAAACATACAAACATACAAACATACATATAGGTGAAGCTAATAAAAAGTTTGTAAAAATTATATGTCTCAATTTTAGAATCAAATTTGTAAATTACTTAAAAAATACTTTCTTTGAAAATTCGGGAAAATTGAAAAATCGGGAAAATTAAAGTTATAAATAAGAGAAAAAAATCTATTAAACACTGCGTAGATCATTTAAAGATTAAAAAAATTCGATACAATGGAACGACAATCTGAAATTCGAAAATACGGTTATTTTGTAGCTTCTCTTTACATGCTATTTTTTAAAAATTTTGTCAATTTTTCAATTCTAAGATCATATTCCAGCTATGAAAATGCACTTGCAAGTCATTAACAATTGTGTTTAATTGATTTTTGTCCCATATTTATAACTGTAATTTTTCCGATTTTTTTTTTGGTATTTTTAGATTTTTTTTTAATTTTTAGCGCGCGCATAAAAATTTCTAGTAGAAATTTATTTCGATGTCGATGGTTCATTATTCTACATCGACCATCGATGTTTCGATTCCAAAAAAAATCGACCAAAAAAAAATGATGTTTCCCGGAAAAAACATCGATAGTCGAAACATCGATGTATATCGGCCATCCCTATTTGACTACTTTAGTTATCAATTAACAGGAAAAAACCAATTTATTTTGCGCATTATTAATACATTTTATGGTCCGTTCTCTGAATTCAAGTTATCGCTGTTTTCGATATAATAAATTTATTAATATATTTTCCGTATTACATAGCTGTTTTAAATATTAAATAAATAAAGGAAAGTTTTGAGTTGATGAAAACTCAAATAATTTAGTTTAGTTTTGATTCAAAATGATACTACTCCACTATCAGTAGAAAACAATAAAGCCCTTGAGTTTACAGAATGTTTTGCGTGACAAAAACAATTTTTTGAAGTGAAAACTTCTTTAGGCGCGTTGAGCGTTTTGGTAGAGGGTAAAATCCTCGGTTCGCGTCACCGACATGCTAATGATAATAGTATATCTATAGCTATGTTTTGCATATACGCGAACGAACTACGGTGTGTGCATGTCACAATTTCTATCGTTGAAATAAAAAATTCATTATAATTCAGAACAGTTTGGTTTCTACAACGAATTTAGCTAAATAGTGTTGAAATGGACCATATAGTAAATTAATAAAGAAGTGTAACTGGAATTAATACAGTGATTAACACTAAAATTCATAATTTAATACAATTACAAACGTTAAATTATTTCAAGTGCAGTGTTTGTTCAGCTACTCAGATAAACGCGTAAGTGACGTTAAATACACGGCGCTTAAATCCTTTTGGACGCTAGGATTGCATCAATTGCAGTACAAGTTTAGTACTGTGCCGATATCTACCGTCTACAACAAAATAAGATAATTTATAACAATGGAATGTAAGCAATGTATGAAAGATTTGAAAACTGATGATTTGATGAAGTGTTCTGCCTGTCAAGGGATTTATCATTACTTATGTGTTAATATAAATGAAACCGACTTCAAAAAAATTCTTCCTATGAATAAAGCAAAGTGGAAATGCCCGACGTGTAAACAATCTAAAAAATGTAATAACAGCCCGAGATTAACTTCTAGCTCAGGCCATACCAATGAGTCGATCATCTCAGTCTCAGTCACATATTCAGACCGACGCCAAGTCATTGATTTCCTATTTTGATGATCGTTTCAATGGTTTACAATCTACAATAGAATCATTTAAATCTCTAATTACTGATGAGCTTAAGAAACTTTCAGACTCTGTAAATTTTTGGTCAACAAAAATAAAATCAGTGGAATCTTCTATAACCTCTGTTACGGAGAGATTAAATGAATTAGATAAGGAGGTCAGCAAGTTGGATAACATAAAAATGGAACTCGAAGAATATAAATCTAAAATGAAGGAATTTACAGAGAATAGTAATAGGAATGATCAATGGGTCCGCCGTTCGAATATTCAAATTAATGGTATCCCCCAAAAAAAAGGAGAAAATCTGAATCAAATAATCAAAAATTTAGCTTCTAAATGTGGTTATACCTTAAACTTTGATACTGACGTCGACTTTGTAACGAGAGTAGCTGTCAAAAATGATACTTCTGATCATTATATTAGGCCCATTATTCTAAAAATGCAGTCAAGGTACAAGAAAGATGATTTTTTGTCATTACTACGTAAGATCAAAAATTGTACTGGGAATGACATCGGTATTACGGGTGCTCAGACTAATAATAGAATTTATTTTAATGATCATCTTTCCCCGGAAAATAAAATTCTCCTTAAAAAGGCGAAAATAATTGCTAAAGAAAAAGGATATACCTTTTGCTGGGTTCGAAACTGCACCATAATGATAAGGCGTAACGAACAATCGCCTATCATTCATATAACTTCAGCTGAAACTTTAAACAAAACTATATGAGTAATAATTTTTCATGTCATATAATTATTCTTTATTTACTTCATTTATTATGTATTACAAGCGGGATTATTTACTGTTTAAAATATATATTGGATTGTTTTAATTTTTATGATCGGTATGTGGATAATTTTAAAAATATTTTAAAAAATATTATTTATTTTTTAATGATATTTGGTTGGGCTTATAATATAATGCTCTTACTCTTGGAGCCAGCATCTCGGACTACAGTTGTTGTAAAAAATCTCATAGTTATTAATCACACGTATAAGTTCTATACTCCATTTAACAATGGCTCTTAACATTTTTTATCAGAATGTGCGTGGATTACGGTCGAAAACTAAAATGTTCTACAGCAACATATTAAATGTAGACTATGACATTATTTGCTTAAGCGAAACATGGTTATTACCGGGAATTTTTGATGCGGAATTATTTGACTCGCGGTATAGTGTTTACCGAACGGATCGCAATTATAATCAACTAAACAGTACCAAGGGAGGTGGTACCTTGATAGCCATCCGTCGTGGTATTAATGTGAGTATGCTTAGATTAATTCCTTTGCCTTCCTTATATGATGCTGATGTAACCTGCGTTCATATTTTACTAAAAAAGGCACCATCGACATGTTTGTTAAGGTTATATTGTTGTTACTTTCCTCAAAATCAAAACCAACATTTAGCAGAACTTGCTTTATATGAACATATATCTGATTTAAAGTTAAATTACCCCGATGATAGGTTTTTAATTGTAGGAGATTTTAATATAAGACAGGCTAAGTGGTCGTCGGTGACTATTTCTATGAATAACTCGTTGATATTGGAAAATACCCAGGAAGATATACTAACCTCACAGTTGTTCACGTTTTTGTGTTTTAATGGTTTTTCTCAATATAACTCTATACGTAATATAAACAATAGGCAACTAGATCTTATAATATCTGATATACCTTGTACAGTATATCGTGTGAATCCCTTGTCATTACCAGAGGATGCTCACCACCCCTCTTTGTGCATTGACGTTGGTATTGATATTAATCTGCAAAACTTACGTCCAGCAGCACGTGTTGTGCGTCGTTTTCATGCTGCAGATTATAATAAAATTAATAACGATCTGGCAAAAATTGATTGGGAAGTACAATTGCCAACTGATGATGTAGAATTAGCAGTAAACACTTTTTATAATATTATTAATAAAATAATTGATGATAATGTTCCTACTAGGTATATTTACAAACATGCTAAATATCCAATTTGGTTCAATAAAAATTTAATAAAAACAATAAATAAAAAAATGAAATTGCATAGGAGATGGAAAACATATGGTAGAATAAATGATTATCATCAGTATTCGGAATTACGTAAAGAAGTGAAATCATTAGAAATAACGTGCTATGAACTATTTATAAATCGCACTGAGGAAAATATATCATTAAGCTCAAAAAATTTTTGGACATATATGAAATCAAAACGTAATGTCAGTGATATTCCTAATGCACTTTATTTAGATAACATTCATGTCACGCACGGTCAGGATATTGCAGACTGTTTTAATTCATTTTTTCTTTCGGTCTTTGAGCTAAACCAAAATACTTACATTGACAACTGTAATGAAAATAATGATTGTGTTATTAGTACAGTAATTATTAACGAACAAATTGTTGATAAATATTTAAGAAATATTGATACAAATAAAGGTCCCGGGCCAGACGGAATTCATCCAATATTTTTAAAGCAGTGCAGAAGACAGTTGGCTGAGCCACTGTCTATTTTATTCAATCTTTCACTAAAAAATGGCATTATGCCTCCAATTTGGAAAAAATCTATTATAGTACCTATTTTTAAAAACGGAGACAAGCATAATATTACAAACTACCGTGGTATCTCTAAATTATCAGTAATACCAAAACTTTTTGAAAAAATAGTCTATGATTCATTATTTTCAGTAATAAAGCCACTAATTTCTTGCAATCAACATGGTTTTGTTCGCGGCCGCTCTACTGAATCCAACCTGTGTGAATTTCTTGATGTGGTTCTAGAAGCTATGGATAAGGGATACCAGGTGGACGCCGTGTACACTGATTTTTCAAAAGCGTTTGATAAAATTGACCATAATCTGCTTATTAAAAGGCTTGAAAGTATTGGTATACACGGCGATTTACTGAGGTGGTTAATATCTTATTTACGTGACAGATCTCAGGCAGTAGCAGTAAAAGGTTATACTTCTAGCTTTGTACCCATAACTTCTGGTGTACCTCAAGGTTCCCACCTCGGTCCATTGCTTTTTAATATTTTTATTAATTCAGTGATCAATTGCTTTCAAAATTCTAAAATTATACTATACGCAGATGATACAAAAATTTTTTCCATTATAAAATCCATCGACGATTGCATATTATTTCAAAATGATCTAGCTAATTTTCATCAGTTTTGCATTAATTATAATTTAAAATTAAATATTCAAAAATGCTATTCTATAACATTTTCTCGTAAAACGAATAAAATTGATTATGATTATACTTTAAATAACAAAATTCTAAAAAAAGTGACTGAGGTGAAAGATCTAGGGGTGCTTCTAGATAGTGAGCTTTCTTTTGCGTCTCACATTAACAAAATTACTGCTAAAGCTTACAAAATGTTAGGATTTGTCTTTCGACAGTGTAAAGATTTTAAGAATATTAAAACATATTATATTTTATATAACTCGTTAGTCAGAAGTAATCTAGAGTATGCATCCATTATTTGGAATCCCATATACATGGTATATAAGAATCAAATAGAAGCAATTCAAAATAAATTTCTTCGAAGGTTAAATTATATATTTGGTAACCGAATCAAATCACAACCTGTGTCGTTAGAGTTGCGCCGTGAACATAGAGACCAAATTTTCTTATTTAAAATAATAAATAATTATATAGACTCTCCTTTACTCCTCGCACGCATTCTGTTTAATTGTCCTCGTCTGACTGTTCGCTCCAAAATGGTGTTTTATGTCCCTATTTGCCGAACTAAGTATGCCCAGAATCGGTTCTTAATAAGAGCTTGTAATACATATAATAAATATTATTCTCACATTGATATATTTTATTATAAACTAAAAATGTATGTATCTCTTGTTAAAAAAGTAGTACATGATCAAAAACTTTGTTAAATAACATAACGAAAGTATTAATATTTATACATAACATTATTCTTTAACGTATCAAAATTAATAGTAGTTTTTTTAGTAATTATTGTGTTTTTTTTTCATTTTCGATTTTGTATTCTTTTTATTTCTATAGCACACACGCTGTATTAACTAGTGGTGAAAACTTTTTTGGCTTATGAACTAACCTAAAAATGATTGTAATCACATGTGTTATAGTAAGCTGTATGTTTTCCTTAATAAATAAATAAATAAAATAAATAAATAAATAAATATAGTTTTAATTACTCTCAACTTAATAGTTCCGTTTTCACTTCTATCGGCAGTCCCACGACTGCTACTGTTTTTTTTTTTAATTATCAATTTTTTGGGTTCCAATTTCTAAATTTCGACATTGAAGCGAGCCCTGGCAATAGTCCACCCACTTCCACCGCACTTTCTTCCCCGTCAGAAACAAAGGCAAATTATGTACTCAACGCACGTTTCACTTCGCAACCGAAGCATCTTCAGGAGAGTCGAATAGCACTTCACTCTATGAAGGGTGAAGCATTAATGATAATTGATATGATATAATTCACACTTGCCTAGCTTTGTTTATAAAATATACCCATAACTATATCCTACATAATTCATTGTCTCGAACTAACATAACTCGTATACCGGTAATGAATCCATCAACATACATCAGGCACGTAATTGGATGTTGGCATTGAGGCCACACGATGCTGGCGTGGGAGAGAAATATTTTAGGTTAGTTGTTAATCGATAAATAAATGCGCGTCTTTGATATAACCTAGGGATTATAGTGAATTTATATATTTCGCCTCTGTGATCTAGTGGTCCGGTGTCGTAGTGGACCACATGAAGTTCCCAATTCGATTCTCGTGTTAGACAATTTGAAAAATGTGTTTTTTCAGATTTCTGACAAAAAAATGATGACCGCAATTGGAAAAAGTGCCCGGCTGGGGGCCGACCATTAATCACGTGATGTTTTTTGGCATTTTTACCCCCCCACCCCTCTTTGTATAAGACTACCCCTCCCCCCACCCCCTATGTCACGTGTATTAAAGAATTAGAAAATTAAAGACTACAGTAATAACGTCTAGAGGTAGACAGAAAGGTTACAGGTTGTTTGTGGCTGACGTAAGAATAATATAGGAATGCGAAATTTTTTTTTGTACTAATACATGAACATTAATGTACAGTGTCCTCGGACTATGGATTAGCAAGACTTTCTTCAACACCAATAACTGGGTATGTATCTTGCAAATAAATACACGTGATATATTACTACAACCCCCTTGTAATATTTCATGATTTTTATGGACCCCCCCACTTTCGAGCCTCATATGATTAATGGACGGTCCCTTGGCGAAAAGTTGACCACCTATCATATTGTGGCACTATGTAGGTATCTTTGGCTAATCGTTGGTGCACTTGTTGTAGCTTTGTCTACCTCTTCGGGGATAACGGCGTAAATATATTTATATATTTCTTTTTAGTGCTAGTACTATTTCATGGCACTAACATTAAAAAAAATAAAGACCCACGAAAATACGTAACTATGTTTATAGGAATTCAGAATTACCATGTTCAAACTGCCTCCTCCTGGTCTAGGGATAGCCTCTCGGCTCAGATCATAATGTCCCTAGTTCAATCCCTGGGTCGTGCAAGAGGTTTTTGGAACAAATGCTTCTGTCTGCTTGAATTTCAAATTCGTAAAAATATATAGAAATAAAACAGAAATAAATAAGAGACAATTGCAATTTATCTTTATATATAAAAGGCAAAAGTGACTGATGTATCAACGCACAGGCCCTTAGGGTTGGAAACTTGAAATTTCGCACACGTATTTCTCTTATGATGTAGATCCACTAAGAAAGGATTTTCAAAATTCAACCCCAAAGGGGATGAAATAGGCGATAAAAGTTTGTATAAAACTTTTTATTCCCTGGATATATTTGCTTCAAATTTTGTATGAATTGAGTACGAAAAAATAATGATTATATAATACGTAATATTTAAGCGTTTATTAAATTCGATCTCTAAGAGGGTTAAATGAGGGAATAGCTTATAAAGTTTAAATAAGTATTTAAGTAAATATGCGCGAGCAAAGCCGGGTAACAGCTAGTTTAAAAATATTCAGTTACAGTTTAAAAATACTCAGTTACATTGTTAGATTACTTTTTTTTTTAGATTTTTTTAGATTTTTATTGTTAGATTTAGACGGATTAAAGTGGATATGCATTTCTTGGCATTTTCTTTGGTTGTCGGCGTGGCTTGTATTTACACCCTAAAGTACAGAGTGTAGTACTTACCAATAATATAAACTCACTTCAAGGATATATAAAGCATCGGCTTCCAATTCTGCACAATAAAATAGTACAACATGACATATTTCTACGTTTTTCACAATATAATCGTTTGACATTTATACGCATTTTTTATGTAGCTAGCAAACAAGATGATGGCTAGTGGAAAGAACACCAAGAATGATGCGTTGCTATCCTTGTAGCGGCGTTTTAATACCACATACATATGCTACCTTACCCTTCAAACCGGAACACGACAGTGACAATTCCTTATGCTATTGCGGAAGGAATAGGCGAGGTGATGATACGGGACCCGGGCAAGCCGTTGCAGAACTTTATGACTATGACTGTGACAAGTTCAGCCAATCGTTCACCGTTCACGAAATGCCTGGTAGAATAGCAGATATGGTCTATTTTCCAAAGGAATAGGGTAAATTTAGTCTTAATTAATCGATGTTTATGCATAAAAGTAGAAAAGATCACACCATAATGAGAAGAGGATGTTTTGTTTGTGTTTTTATTTGATAGAATTTTGATAGTTCAAAGTTTTGCGTTATACTTATATGGCTTTATTAGCTGTGCCCGCGAATTCGTTCGCGTGGAAAAATTAGGTTTTTAGGAAAGATTTAATTGTTTGTTTGTTTCTTGCAACGATTTAACTTAAAAACTACTTAAAAACGAGAAAAGATGAGAAAGAGAATGCTTCATTGGTTCAGATATATAGAAAGAATGGTAGATAAAAGGTTAACAAAACAGATATACGATGCAAATGTGGAAGGATGTAGGTACCGGGGAAGACCAAGACCAATACCAGGATCAGATTGATCGAGTACTGTCCGAAGGTGCTGTCAAGAGTCTTTGCAACCGGCGTGTATGTATGATGAAAGTAATGAATGTAGAAGAAGCGGGAAAGTCTGCAAGGATCTTGGTGTATGGCACTTGGATCTCTTTGCCTACCCCGTAAGGGATCTGGCGTGAAGAAATGTATGTACTTAAAAAACTTAAAAACTGCCGATTTTAAAAATTCTTTCACCATTAGAAAGCTACACTATATAGGAGTGACAAGGACTACTTTTTTACCTGACTATGCATAAGAAAGTTATGATATTTGGTCACGCGAACCAAGACGTGATTAACTGCTAGTATGAAATAAAAAAAGATAAATGTCAAGACACCAAAAGAATGTAATGTACATTGCATTGTATCAACCTGTCACATGGATAGGTAGATGATTGGTCATGTTTCTTTTTTGACCAATCATTTGCTTCTGACAGCTGTTGCCTGGCGGAAAAGCGGATGGTTTGTTCTTTAAACCAGGCTTGACAAGCTTACTAAATTAATTTCTTTTACAATAATACGCTTATGCTTTTCGACCCAAATAGAATTTGCATGAAGATAATAAATTTCTGTGCTCAGGAGTCTCCATTTACGATAAAAGGCAGTGTAGTTATCTATGGACAGGGGTCCATAAAATATGTTTAGCCTTGCTGATAAAATAGGGGTCGGAAGTAAAATATCCTGAAAAATAGATATTTGTATGGCATTTTGAACTACATAAGAAAGCAGTGAAAGAGCATTACTTTTCATGATAATTTGAAAGGCATAATAAGGCATAGATTATTGTTTATTTTTAATTTTTGTTTCTTGTAGTATATAAACCTAGTTGTAAGTTATGCACTTGTACACTGGGTTCTACGTTTATTTGTGCATTCTCGCTTCACGGGTCTGCTGGTAGACATTTCTTTTAGAGGTAAGCTCGCCCTTTGTACATGTTTTATATTAATTCTCAAAAATATGTATTTTGTATACAAAAAAGTGTGAAATAAATAAATAAATATTTTTGTAATGGATTACGAGCAAATTGAGATGATACATTAATATGTAGTAAGTCTAATATGTTCAATTAAATACTTTTAAAAACACTTGTACTGTTTTACTTGTTCACAAGTGTCTTTAAATGTACATCATTTACTTTTAAAGCCATTTGCACTGTTTTACTCGTTTATAATTGTAAAGTCTTTAAACGTATATAATTGGAAAGATTAGATCTACAACGTCCAATATATCACACCGTACACTTTTAAAGGCTTTATTTAAAAGTGTCTTTAAACGTATAAAATTGGAAAAGTGGGACCTACTACGTCCAGTATATCTCATCATCCCCCCCATGGATCCAAGCCTTGTCGTGAAGGGGGGGGGGCTTATTAGCCTGGAGTGCAATCCAGCACCCTGGGTGAAACTAATTGGACTGAGGAGTCTGCTCTCAGTACTCCTCTTATTAGAAGAGGAGACAGGAGAAGCAGAAGGCGTTTTACGCCGTCGATCATATATTGTTCAGGTGAGCTTAGGGCTCGAGGGATGGTGGACCTACGAGGCCGCGGTGTATTGATAAAGCTTCTGGCCTTATCTTGCACATAACACCAACGGGTGACTTACAGATCACTTATTAGTTTGTCGGCCGACCCGTTATCCTCTGTGTATAGGACCGGGGATCCTCTTTGGGTCGCGAGGAAGTCCAACCTCAATAAAAAATGGGCCCGAACACCAAGGTTTGGCGCTCGCCGAAGGTGTGCATGGTCGCGGGGAACTCGGCTGATAGAGCGTCACACAAAAATCAAACGTGGAAAGTACGCTTAACGATCCGAATACCCAGGAGGATACCGGCAATGCCGGAGAATCCCTCAGTGGGTCGGCGGATGTCCAAGTGGCAACCTCCGACTCACTCAGCCCAATCGTATCTGGGGGGGCAATTAGGCGTAATGAAGTTAAAGTAGTGGTGGAGAGATATGCTGAGGTGGAATCGCAGATAACATCCAAAATTAATAAACCAGCGATAACATCACATGAAGTGGGTATTGAGCCTTCACAAAATGTCCTGGTTACGCTTGGGAAGTTTTGGAGGCCTGAAAAAAGAGCAAGGTCTGTGGATGCAAGTCGAAACAGCTTAGGTTCCTCAGACGAAGAAAGGCGCTATGGGAAGCAACCACAGCGTTCAACTGGTCAAGGTGGCCGCAAAAAGGCAAGGAAGGAGTTGCTTGCTACAAGGCGCGAGATGCGGCGAGTACAAGCTGAGGAACGAGCGGAACGAGAAGCTACCGACTTGGCTGAAGCCTATCGATTATCAAGGGCATCTAGCTTAAGTGCTTCTTGTGCTTCAATAACTGAAGTGGGAACTCATGAGCCTTCGCAGAGCTTCAAAGACGAGATGCTACATCTTGTAGCTATAGTTGAAAAAGTGGAGCGGGGTTCTAAAAACTTAAAAGGAACTTTCAAAAAACATCTGAAAGATGCTGTGGCGGGCTTAAAGGATCTTGGGGATAGAGTCCATAGAGTTACTGCCTCAGCAGAGAATGCTAGATTAGAGCGTCTAGTCAGTGAGAAGGATTAGGCGTTTCTGCGTTTAAAAGAAAACTGCGAACATGTGGAAGCCATCAATGCTTGCATGTTTGCTGAGATGGCGGAGCTCTGCAGGGAAGTGGCAGCGCTACGTGACGAGACGAAACGTGACGATAGTGAGCGTGACCGTAAGCTGATGATAGAAATTGGCACTATGATTAATGCGCGTTTTGAGGCAGTTGAATCACGTCTTTTGCCAGAGGCTCGCGTCCGACCGCCACTTGATGCGGATAAAGTGAAGTTGAAGCCAGGCCCTAAGGCCGAGCAAGGAAGTCAAGCACTTTCCGAGGAAACAAACTCGGACGCGGCACCTAAAACGACTCAATCCACAATTCCAGCGACTGGCAACAAAATTTTGCCTGAGGAGGAAAATGTGAATACGGCGAAAAGAAAGTCTAAAAAGAAAAAGACTTCAGAAATCAGAAATCCGAAATCAGAAATACTTTATTCAGTAAAACTTTTTACAAGTTATTTTGACACGTCAACATATTTTTTTAAAAACTACTACCGGATCGGAAACTCGGCCACTTCTAAAGACTGTAAGGCAGCGCCTGAACAAATAAGAGAGAGCTGGTCGACAGTTTTGAGACGGAATAGCAAACGGGTATCTACGGTAGATACACAACACGGATCACAAAATCCAAAGCAAAAACATAAGTCTACGACTAGACTACGACCTCCTCGATTAGCAGTGGTAGTAATGACACAGCTGCCAGAGGAGGAAAAAAGAGGTGTATCCTACGGAAAGGTCTTAGGGGATGCCAAAAATAAGGTGGATCTTGCCGGGCTTGGAATCGAGTCCATTCGATTTAAGCGAGCCGCAACGGGTGCTGTCATTTTAGAAGTGCCTGGAGTGTCTAGTGAGGAAAAAGCCAATACTCTTGCCTGCAAAATTCGAGAATGTCTCAGTTCAGAGTTACTCGACCCACAAAATGCGCGGAGTTGCGCATCTCAATACTCAATACTCAATAATTTATTGCTTAATATGTTACAATTATTACATTTGGTCTCATCTCAGAACTAGATGACTCCACTACAACAGAAGAGGTAGCAGCTGCCATTGTAAGAGTAGGTGGTTGTTCTCCAGAGTCTGTGAAAGTTGGGGAGATACGTAGAGGACGCCAAGGTATGAGTACTGTTTGGACTAAATGCCCTATCACGGTGGCTAAAAAGCTGACGAGTGTTGAGAAATTCCAAGTAGGATGGGTGTCAGCGCGCGTACAGCTTCTTCAACAAAGAAGACTTCGCTGCTTCCGGTGTTTAGAGATAGGACATGTGCGGGGACAATTTCAATCGGCAGTAGATCGTAGCGGCCAATGCTACCGATGTGGTAAAGATGGGCACAAAGCGAAAGAGTGCACAGCAGCACCGAATTGCAGCTTGTGCGCTGACGCTGACGCCACCATTGTGACAGCCTAGAAGACTCCGCTGAACACACTCTGAAAGTGTGCCCAGCCTGGAACCCAGAACGTAGCGCACTATGCGCCATAACCGGATTTGACCTCTCATTGGCCCGATTGCTTCGAGGCATGGTGGCAAATGAGACTATATGGAGAGCGGCACTTTCATTCTGTGAAACAGTAATGTCGCAGAAAGAAAGTGCCGAACGCGATAGTGAGCGGGAAAACCCTGCCCGTCGCGGGACTCGTCGCAGGGGTGCCCTTACTCAATAACCGGCACCCTTGCACATTTAGCAATGCTTAGTCAGTAAGGCGAGGGACTTGTGAGAAAAGTACGGAAGAATAGAGGTCGCCAATTTTTTCCGTAGGATTGTGAGCATTGTGAAAGAGGAATGCATTTTTCTCTTTCGAGAATAGTTATGTATCGTAGCTGAAAGTGCTAGGCACCGTGTGCGTTCCTATTGGAGATCCCGGAGCTCACCTATATGCGCCGTAGTCGGCAACCGTGGGGTTTTAGTCGGTACGAGTCCGACATAACCATTCTACCACTCCCGTGATATGAATGGTACCCATGACGGGTTTCCCCACGTAAAAAAAGTATATCTCATCATATACTTTTAAGAAAATTTGTACTATTTTACTTCTTAATAAGTGTCTATAAACGTATCTATACTAGCAAAAAGCAGAGCTTTTGTAAGGGCTCGCAAAGTTATACTATCTAGTAATATTGTTATAAAAGTATTTTATGAGAATTACATCTTTTAATGTATGGACTTTATTTATAATTATCTAACCTAAAAAACTCAGCGTATTTTCACCTAAACATTACATTTGCATCAAAGGCCCGCGTCGTCAGGCTTTGGACTAGGAATATTTGGTTTTTGTTTGTTGGTATTTTCAAGGAAAAATATGTATTAAAAATGAAGGTTGATCTTATAAAAAACACATTTTTGACATTTTGCTGAAATAATTGTTTTTTTTTCTAAAATCAGGAAGTTCCTGGTTTTACGTCAAAATATTTACGAAATCAAAATCAAAAAATGTTTTATTTAAATAAACCTTCAAAATTTTTGGACTACGCAGGCACGAAGAATTGACACTAGACACTCAGCGAATACATTTTTCGAATTTTTCTCTCAGAGAAACCCTCGGAGTTCGATTCCAGAGTCAGGCAAATTAAAAAATATGTTTTTTCAGTTTTCTGATAAAACAACTTTGCCCGGGATTGGAAAAGTTCCCTACTGGCGATAAGCTGGCCACCTATCACATTGTGGGACTTAAGTATCTTCAGCTAACTGTGGATGCACACGTTGTACTTCTGCCTACCTCTTTGGGGATACGAGCGTAAATATACCTTTTTTAGCTTTTTACCCTCGTCCTCGGGCTAAGATTGGGAATTGATCTCAATACAATATAAATCAATTAATACATCTGTACTGTTTCTCAATAAGCATATTGTGAAACTCTAACGCTCTATTTACTCTGTTCCCAGCAATCATCCCTGCTCTAGACCTAGACTTGTGCCTCCCACAATATTACTTCGAACTTCCCTTGCATTCTCCTTTCAATGATTTTATCATACACCTTCGATGCCAAACTGATCAAACTGATGGCCCTATAGCTATTGTAGTTTATACTTGGACCTCGCCTTTATACGAGGGCACGATAACCGCACGCTGCCAGTCAAATATGAAGAAACAATTCATGAAGTAGGTAGTCTCTTCAAAAATTCTAATAGAAAATGTATCTTCTATCAATTTTAACTCGTTAATTTAATAAGAGATGGCGTTAGTAGTAATAAGATTCTAATACAAATTGTACCTTCTATTTTTTTATTTTTATAAAATGGTATTTTTATAGTAGATAACAAATCTAAACATGAATATAAACTACAACTTCGAAGCTCAAACCTAAAAATGCGATATTTTTTCAGTAAAATGTACCACAAAAGTGCATAGAAAGTGGCCTAGTGTGATAATTGGAAAGATTAGACCTACTACGACTAATATATCCCATCATATACTTTTAAGACATTTGAACTATTTTATTCTTTTATGAGTGTTCTTAAAAGTATATAATTGGACAGCTTAGACCTACTACGTCCAATAAATAAATAAACAAGTTATAAATAAATATCGCTGGACAAATTACATGAATTGATTTAACCCCAAAGTTAGCAAATTATTTGTTCGTATGGTGGGCGTTAGTCAACGACACTAATATTTAGAAATACATATATAAATACTGTAACATACATAATAATCGCCTAAATCTAGAAATACAAACATCTATGCTTGTCACACATATGTTTGTCGCTGTCGAGAATCGCACCCGAGCCCCATCGATTCGTAGTTAGGTTCACTAACCACTCGAATAACCAATATCTTTTTTTCACTAGAGGGCGCTTCTCACATTAACATCGTTAGGCAGAGCTCTCCGTAATATTAAATGAAATCTTCAGATATAATTAAGTTAGCAAAATGTAAATGTGCAATTTGCGTCACGTAGGGTCGATTTCTCAGTGAATAATCGTTTTCTATAGTAAACATGGAACAAATCAATACAAAAACTGCTGTGATGTGCTGCTGAAATAAACTGTTCTTTCGGTGAAATTGAGTGCAAATAACATGAGTAAGAGTGAAAACTTACATTTCCAGTGCTAATTTACCAAATCATACTTTACAAGTGCAATTATCAGATCGAAAGTGTTTTTATATATTGAAGTCGTTAATTAATTTACATTCAAAAAGTAACGCTTAAGAAAACATCACATTCTTGACAGCGTCATCTCGGGACAGTTAGCTGTATCATTTCGACGTCAAGCATTGAAAAATCGAGGACTTAACGCCGTTGTTACTAGGTAATTCACTAGAGACCGCTACCGCATGTTAAAGACAAAAATAAAATAACTTCAGCTTGATTACAGAGAGGGCACCACACTAATTTTCAGAACATATAATTTTTAATATATTAAACTGTTAAAATATATTTACATATAAAAATGATTTGTGGATCTTGTAACGGAATCTTCAACAACGATAAAGACAGAAATGTGCCGATTGTGATCTGTCCACATTGCTCAACAAAATACCACCAAGCTCGCCTTCCCCGCGACACGCAAAGGCAATTGCGTCTCAATCCCAACAGCTACCGCTGTCCAGCTTGTAAAGCAAAAAACAGGGAAAAATTAACAGACTCAATACCCATCTGTTCTCCAGCACAGAAAAAAGACGTGGTATCGCCTGGCTGTATTTCTACGCTCACAGACAATGTCTCATCTTCAGACCTGATAGGGACCTTCTCGAAAATATTGTTACAACTACAGGACGCTTTTGAAGGAATGAGAAAAGAAATTAGCGCCTTTACAGCATCATTAAATGCGACCAGCGCCGACATCGACCAATTCCGTAAAGAAATCTGTGAAGTAAAAGATCAGTTAATAGTGGTAGAGAGGTATAAATCTGAGGTAACCAATCTTCGTGCTGAGGTTACCGAATTACGACGCAAGCTGGCGTCTAAAGAGCAACGCAATTTTCTTAAGGATGTTGAAATTACTGGCATCACTGAACAAAAAGGGGAAAACATTTCACAAATTATCTCCACTCTCTCCTCTACTTTAGGAGTAGAGCTTGATCCTGGCGATGTAGACGATGTAAAACGGGTGGGGATGCGAGGAGTGGGCCCGGGTAGAATCGACCGGCCCCGGCCAGACATACTTACTTTCTCGCGAAGAGCTCCACGGGACCAACTTCTCAAAGCAGCTAGAGTCCGCCGTGGTATTACCACTGATATGCTCAGAGTGCCAGGTAACTCTAGAAAAGTCCACATAAATGAACATTTGACAATAGAAAACAGAATCCTTTTCAGCAAAGCCAGAGCTGCGGGATCTACCTTAAACTACAGGTTTGTCTGGACCTCCAACGGAAATATTTTCATGAGAAGAACAGAAATAAGTTTTGTGCTCCGTGTCACCTCAGAATCTGTTATAAATAATTTGCTAAAGGGCCAAGCTCGAGAGAGTAGTAGTAGACGCACAGACAATATGTCATAAAATAATTATTCCTAACATGCATGTTAGTATAATAATTCTTGGTAAAATTGTTAATAATATACTGCTTATCACAAACAAAAATATATCCTATTTTTTGTAAAATGCATGCGAATATTCTATAATAGTCTATTTCAAAATATGTTTATGGTTGCTGATTTCATAATAAATAGGTCTCTCTCTGCCTATTATAAACATAAAATATATTCAGATTTTAATGAACGTAAACAGTGTTGCTCAAAATTATGTTTTAGCTCCATATTATTTGTTTGCTCTTCCTATAATATTACACAAACCTATTCACATAGTTTGCTTTACCGAATTGCAGATATAAGGCATATTTTGAGTAGCTTCCACGTCAAAGTAAATTATATGTATGCCATATTTTGGTCATCGATCATTTCATTCGATGTGACTCGGTCGGCAAATAGTATTTATACCTATTGCACCTCTGCCTACCTTAATATCTGTTCTGGGCATGATGATGATGAACACACATGTGTTTATTTGCAAATCACACTTGTACAATCCCGGCTGCCCAGCAGCCCTGCTTATTTCTTTCTCACAATTCATCGAACAAAAGCTTTTTCCTACTTAACCGCAAAACTGTTTTATGGATAAAATAAGATCGGACCTTGATAATAATTTTACAAAAAAACTTTAACAATTTCTCTTAGCGTTAAATCGATTTAAAACCTCCATTGACGTGATAATCTTTACCGAATGTCGATTAAATGATACCACAAACATAGGTATAATACCTGGTTATAAGAATTTTCGCACCTTGAACAATATCAACCAGAACGGGGGAGTGGTTGCGTATGTCAAAGACTGCTGGAATGCCATAACAACCGAACCGCCGTTAATAGACGCGTGTGGGTTGCAAATAGATATTCCAAACCAGATGACTATTCTCAGTATTTACCGATCATCGAATGAGGGATTCAAGAACTTAAATAATTTCTTAAATTCCTTCAATCAGATACTTAACACAACTAAAAATAATAATTCTAGCTACATATTATGTGGTGACATCAACATTGATCTTTCAACGGATAAATACAAGCACGATCCCTCAGAATACTTATGCCTAAATGCGGAAAACAATCTTATCCCAGCGATTACAAAGCCAATCAGGCTAAACGCGTGCCTGGATCACATTTTTGTAAAAACGCAGCTATCTGTCTTTGGGGCAGTATGTGACACTGATATAACGGATCACAAGATTGCTATAATAGACTTGACCAAGAGAAGAAAAAAGCCAGCACTACACAGTAATAAAGTTATTATAGACAATGCTCAAATTTCTACGGATCTGCAATCCTGCAATTGGAATCAAATGTTAAGAGGAACCGATGTAAATGAAAATGTACAAATTCTTACTGAAAAACTAAAAAGCACCGTGAACATAAACTCCAAATGCATAAAATTAAGTAGATCAAAGAAGATATTTGAACCTTGGATGACACCGGGTCTCCTAAGGTGCATAAGACATCGTGATTACTTACACTCGCTAATACAAATGCATAAAATTAAGTAGATCAAAGAAGAAGATATTTCAACCTTGGATGACACCGGGTCTCCTAAGGTGCATAAGACATCGTGATCACTTACACTCGCTAATAAAACTTCATCCTTCCGACGAAATTCTAAAAGTTTCATATCGGAGATATAGAAATTTTTGCAACAATTTATTAAAAAAACTTAATAGGCAACACGAAAATAAGGAACTCGAAATAAATAAAAATAATCCAAAAAAGCTCTGGGATTGCATTAAGAAAATCTGCCACATACAACAGACCAACAACAATAAAAGCGACCTCATCTCATCTGCTGCAAGCCCAAGAAAATCTGTACAAGCAGCCAACAAATACTTTGCAACTGTTGGCCAATCCCTAGCAAACAATATATTACAAACGTTGGAGAAATCGGAACAAGAGTTAGCGACAAAAACATCGGTTGCCGGACTACAAACTAATTCATTATATTTAAGACCCACAGATCCAAAAGAGGTTGAAGATGTGATAAAGAACCTTAAAAGCGAGTGTGCATCGGGCTTAGATGGTATAAACAATAAGCTACTGAAAGCCATAAAAGGAGAAATTGCAGAACCTCTCGCTCTGATTTTTAATCAAAGCATAAGCGCTGGCACATATCCAGAACTTTGGAAAACCGCATCTATCACTCCTATACATAAAGAAGATTCAAAGGCAATTCTATCAAATTACAGACCGATTTCTCTCCTCAATGCTATGTCTAAGATTTTGGAAAAGATTATAAATAAACAACTAGTAAATTTCCTGGAATCAAATAAAATACTATCCAATAGGCAGTATGGCTTCAGAAAGAACAAATCGACTGAAGATGCAGTCAGGTATTTAATGAACACAGTTGTATCCGGCGTAGACGAAGGGTTGTGCTGTGTAGGTGTACTCTTGGATCTTTCCAAAGCTTTCGATACTGTCTCAGTCCCTATCCTGTTGCGCAAACTCGAATCGCACTGTGTGCGTGGTCTGGCTTTGGATTGGTTTCGTAGTTACCTATCAAACCGAAAACAACTACTAATGATTGACGGTGTTAGAAGTGATGATATAAACATAAATTATGGTGTCCCACAGGGAAGTATTCTTGGACCAACTCTTTTCACCTTGTATGACTGAGACAGTATCGAAAGCTTTGGAAAGATCCATGAGTACACCTACACAGCACAACCCTTCGTCTACGCCGGATACAACTGTGTTCATTAAATACCTGACTGCATCTTCAGTCGATTTGTTCTTTCTGAAGCCATACTGCCTATTGGATAGTATTTTATTTAATTCCAGGAAATTTACTAGTTGTTTATTTATAATCTTTTCCAAAATCTTAGACATAGCATTGAGGAGAGAAATCGGTCTGTAATTTGATAGAATTGCCTTTGAATCTTCTTTATGTATAGGAGTGATAGATGCGGTTTTCCAAAGTTCTGGATATGTGCCAGCGCTTATGCTTTGATTAAAAATCAGAGCGAGAGGTTCTGCAATTTCTCCTTTTATGGCTTTCAGTAGCTTATTGTTTATACCATCTAAGCCCGATGCACACTCGCTTTTAAGGTTCTTTATCACATCTTCAACCTCTTTTGGATCTGTGGGTCTTAAATATAATGAATTAGTTTGTAGTCCGGCAACCGATGTTTTTGCCGCTAACTCTTGTTCCGATTTCTCCAACGTTTGTAATATATTGTTTGCTATGGATTGGCCAACAGTTGCAAAGTATTTGTTGGCTGCTTGTACAGATTTTCTTGGGCTTGCAGCAGATGAGATGAGGTCGCTTTTATTGTTGTTGGTCTGTTGTATGTGGCAGATTATTTTTATTTATTTCGAGTTCCTTATTTTCGTGTTGCCTATTAAGTTTTTTAATAAATTGTTGCAAAAATTTCTATATCTCCGATATAAAACTTTTAGAATTTCGTCGGAAGCTATTTTTTATGCATTGCTTTGTAAAAGCAACTATAAAACTTGCGCTTAAGGTTGCATATGCAAAAACATATATTTTAGTCGTATCTATAACTATTTATGTGAAATTAGAGACAGTTTTGAGTGTCAGTTTTGTTCGGGACTGTGCATCTTGGGTTTTTATATCAATGTTATAAGTATAGAAATTATTCTTCCTATATTTCGTTAAAGAAAAAATTGTAATCATCCATAATTACTCTCAAAAATCGGCAACGTCACGCATCATAATGCAAATAGGATTGCATTAGCGAGATGACACGACATATTTTAAATATTCTGCCTTCGTTTTCCTGTTACCGCCTGATGGATATTAATCAAATATTAATATAATACGTTAGAGACCCGCCCGAGCTTCACAAGTTTATTTTAGGGTTAACATGTATAAAGATAAGGTTTTATACTTTATCTTTATACATGTTAACCCTAAAATCCTAAAATTTCTATGATTTGCAATCGACTTAATTCGATTGAGAAATTAAATCTCTGATTCGGGCCTGTTTTTAACTATTTTCCGGTGCTATTCATAGAAATCGAAATTTGAATAGGAAGCAATTTTATTTTTAGGGCTCCGTACCTGAAAAGCTAAAACGGGACTCTATTAGGATAATAGGATCACTTCGTTGTCTGTCTGTCCGTTTGTGTGTCAAAAATTAAACAAAAATTTGGAAATACAGCAAATTGTATGCAATGTTTCTGTTATAAGGACGTGAAATGAAATTGTTAGGTTATGCTCCTTTAATGATTTCAAAACAAATTCTTTTCTTGTGAGTAAAGCCGTTAGTAAAACAGGAATACGAGTATCATTCAATTTTTTTAAATTTTAGGATAACAAAGAAGCAGATGAGTCTCCTGTTATAAACAGAAACCATCGCCCATAGACACCAAAGATGTTAAAGGTGAGTTGCTACCAGTGTGGAAGGAAGTCATGCCAATGCAAAGTCTACCTCACCCTTCAAACTGGAACACGACAGTGACAAGCTTTGACGCTATTGCGGTCGGAATAGGTGACGCGGTGGAACCATATACTCGGGCGAGATATTGCAGAACTGTACCTAGTTATGAAGGTAGTAACACGTTTAATCAATCATTCCAGTTCCGTCCGGACTAACATGGGAAAAACGGTTGCCCTTTAACTCAACAATTTCTTGGATTAAAAACCAAATCAAAACATTTCATGTGAATGAATAATATAAATCATATTCCCCGTGTTGGTTCCAGGCTCCTTTGAAGAATAGACCAACTGCCGTTCTGACAGGCAGGTCGTAAAAGACGACCGATTGGCTATGCGAGTCACTACCATCGTGGCTACTAGGTGGTAGAGTTCTGCATTGTCTCGCCCGGGTCAGATACCACCGCCTTACCTATTCCTGCCGCAGTAGCATCAGTGCTTGTCGCTGTCGTGTTCCGGTTAAAAGGGTAGGTAGCTGTTAAACTTATGCATGTAGCATTAGACCTCGCTACAAGATAGCAACGCACCATTAACATCTTTGGTGTCTATAGGCGATGGTTGATTCTTTCCATCAGGAGACCCATCTGCTTGTTTGTTATCTTATCATATAAAAAAATTAATGGATCGTTTTTTTTTCACATTCAGTGAGCTGTAAACACTAATATCATAAAATTACAAACAACCAGATAATAGCTTTGACATAAAGAACAATGCCACATTACCCGCCAAACCGGAACACGACAATGACAAGCATTGATGCTATCGCGGCAGGAATAGGTAAGGCGGTGGTACTGTAACATCTCCTTGGTGCTACAACTAGGAAGTGCTGACCACTTGTCAACTTTTGAATATTCATATTTTTTTAATTAGAACTGTGTAGTAATGTCTTAAAATAGACCATAATAGAATTGGATGTGAGTCAGGTCGGACATCAGTCCAAATAAATGAAGTTATATTCTAATTTTACCTATTATTTCAAAAGTAAAGATAAATTACCAAACACCTGTACTTAAATAGCCGCTGCCAACGAGTAGCTCCCTATAGAGATCACTGAAGATTTCTACAATACCATATATTTGAACGAGTCGTTGCGAAACTCTACCACATAGTAATCAGGATGGTAGTGATACATATATTTCTTAGGAAACTGCCTAACAAAGTGGTTAGTTCTTCAATGAAGGTCCGGACCAACATGAGGGAAAAGAATGTTATTTTTTTATATCATAAGATAGCAAACAAGCAGATGGGTCTCCCGCTGGAAAGAGTCAATCATCGCCTATAGACACCAAAGATGTTAATGGTACGTTGCTATCTTGTGGCGAGGTCTAATGCCACATGCATAAGTTAACCGGCTACCTTACCCTCCAAACCGAAACACGACAGTGACAACTACTGACGCTATTGCTGTAGGAATAGGTAAGGCGGTGGTACTAGACTGGGGCGAGACAACGCAGAACTCTACCACCTAGTAGCCACGATGGTAGTGACTCGCGTAGCCAATAAGTCGCCTTTTACGACCTGTCTGGCAGAACGACAGTTGGCCTATTCTACAAAGGAGGCCGGGATCAACACGGGCGATTTAACACAGACGACTTACTGCAAGTGCAAATTATCAATACTGGAATTAAAAATATATAACATTTATAGCAGCACTCAATTTACTAGCCGATGATTAAAGCTCTTATTGCACTGAAGGGGGAAGTTTGAATGTTAATGTTGAGTGCCGCGTGCAACGCGATAAGTGTAATCGTTACAGTTAAGCGTTTCCGCAAATCCAGCGATTGCAGCGATTAGCGGGATAGCGTCAGGACCCCTGGACCACAAGCGATATTTGATGTTTTAATTATATTAAACTTTAGTACCTTTTTGGTACTATTTGGTACCTACGGTCAAAATTTTAGTACTTCGACATAAAAAGAGAAGTGAAAAAGAAAATGTCTAGACATTCTGACGTCAGGTTGTCTGGACCACATTGATTTCACTAGGATCAAAACGAGTAAGCAAACTAATTTCTTCGCAAAACTTTAGTACCTAAATAGTAGCTCATAACGTTTCTTTATTTAGAATGTTTTGATGTATAAATAAAAAGTTATACCAAGACATTGTAAGTTACTTTTATTGAACTTTAAAAAATTTCCTTGTCTATTTATATACTTGTTCTATTTATAAAATAAAATTTTAAAAAAATTTTATTTTATAAATAGGGGGGGGGGGGGTCGACACTTGTCTCTACCAAAATTAGCACTTAAAAGGCATGGGATTAATTGCTCCTCATAGCAGTCTCATAATAATTATAATATATTATTCATAAATACATTGTAATTGTAATTGTAATAACATTGTTTAAAAAAAATCTATATGCACAAAAAAAGACAAGCCCGCTGAGTTTCTTCCGCCGGATCTTCTCAGTGTGTGGCCGCGATTCCGATCCGGTAGTAACTCAAAAAATGTTGACTCGTCAAAAGTGCCTGTAAAGGATAATTTGAATAAAAATGTTTTGACTTTTTGACTTTGAAAAGCTTAATAATTTACAAATGAGTCCCTTAATCCAAAAGTTGTTTTCACAGACCTACAATATTTTTTTAAAAACCTGTCCTGTACCCCATTGTATGGGGTATCATTTTTTAAAAAATGGGGTACCTTAGGAAAAAAAATTAACATCCCCATTTTACATGCAGGGGAGCTACCCTGTAAATATATTTTTCACGATTTTATGTTACCAGTTTGTTGACGTGACTAATATGTATATTGGTGCGAAATCACAACTTTCTAGTAATTAGGATCTCTGAGCAAGCGTGCGGACGGACAGACGGACGGATGGACGGACGGACATAGCGAAACTATAAGGGTTTACTTCAGAACCCTAAAACTGATCCAAGTCCTATAGACGACAATATTGTTTGGTAGCGTAATGCTGCGCCAGCACTTGCGTCTGCCATCACAAACACAGACCACATGAATACTAATAGACACGCCATTGATAACGAAACGTGTAGCCGTGCATATGAGCAAACACTCCTATTACTGTCAAAAATTTCATACATTTGTAGGTTATATATTATATTGTGAAAAAAATTTGCCGGCGTAGGGATGTGACGACCCCATCGCCCACTGGTGGAATAATTTTTGTGACAAAAATTATTTAACACCGGTGCAGTCAGTCAACCAAATTAGTGGTAGTGCCATACTGCTTTTGCAACTGAATAGGCCGGCACGCCCGGGGAGATACCACTCTCTCACTTGACACCGACGTAAAGTAGCAGCCCTGCTGCTGCGTTTCGTTTGGTTTGTGAGAGTCCCGGAGGCCTAACCCCCCCCCCCCGCACACTATGAATGCGCAATCAAAAGAGAATCTACCCCAGGGGGGTACCACTTGCACCAGCAGTGGAGAATCCCCCCCTGAGCGTCCGTGCTCTGGATTCCAGCCAGGTCATGGATGCTCAGGCTGCCCTGCGTATTCTGGGGGGGGCAAAATTGCGCTCATAGACAATCCTGTCCGGGGCAAACAGGGCAAGAAAGCCATGGCACCCCCTACCACGCTTACTGTGGATTTCTGTAATGTCAGGGGGCTTCATTCCAACTTGAACGCCGTCCACTACCATCTCGAGACGGCGAAGCCAGCTTTGCTCTTTTTGACCGAGACGCAGATATCTTCTCCGGCTGATACTTCTTACCTCTCCTACCCGGGGTACAAACTGGAACATTCCTTTGTACCGCGGGCCGGGGTGTGCGCATACGTCAGAGAAGATATCTGTTACCGGCGCCTCGGCAGACTTGAAGGTCAGGACCTATCCATCCTCTGGTTACGCGTAACTTGCGACGACCATCCACGCAGCTACGCGTGCCTATACAGGTCCCATGGCGGGAATACTGAAGTTGACCGGCTCATTGAGCATTTACAAACGGCTGTAGATTCCGTGTTAGAGCAGACCCCCTCCACAGAGATCGTGATCTTGGGCGATTTTAATGCCCACCACGCCGAATGGCTTTGTTCGCGCACCACCGATCATGCGGGGAGGTCTGTTCACGATTTTGCCTTGGCGTATGGTCTTACACAACTGGTAACTTCGCCCACGCGAGTTCCCGATGTGGATGACCATATGCCTTCACTGTTGGACCTTCTGCTGACCTCTCATCCGGACCATTATCAGGTATCGGTGGACGTCTCACTTGGTTCGTCAGACCACTGCCTGATCCGGAGTAAAGTGCCGGTTTCGCGCCTATCACGGCCTCCTTTAGCAGGCTGTCATCGCGTTTGGCACTTTAGGTCAGCAGATTGGGACGGGATGCGGTCTTTTTTTGCGTCCTACCCATGGGGGCGGTTGTGCTTCTCGCTGGATGATCCGAATGTCGTCGCTGACTCTATTACCGATGTGGTGCTGCAGGGCATGGAACTTTTCATTCCATTTTCTGCGGTACCAATTGGTGGTAAGTCTCAGCCTTGGTTTGGTCACTCCTGTAAAACGGCTTCGCGCCGCAAGCAGGAGTGCTACCGGGCTTGGGCTGCAGCGTCCACATCTTGTGATGAAAAAACCAGCACATTACGTAAGGAGTACAATTTCGCCTCGAGGTACTTCAAAAGAGCTATCGCCAAGGCAAAATCGGAACACATTGGCAGAATTGGCGAGAAATTAGTTCGCCTTCCTTCGGGCACTCGTGCGTTCTGGTCTCTCGCCAAGGCTGTCTTAGGGAATTTCTCACAGCCATCTCTTCCATCCTTGCACGGAGACGATGACTCTCTGGCCCATACCGCAAAGGAGAAGGCCGATCTCCTGGGCTCCTTCTTTGCGGCCAACTCGACTCTGGATGACCGAGGGAACGCACCGCCTACCATCCCGCAGTGTGATAGTTGTATGCCAGAACTACAATTTCGGCAATCATCTGTGCGTAAAGCACTACTTTCCTTGGACATCCATAAGTCAAGTGGGCCGGATGGCATCCCTCCGATTGTGCTTAAAATGTGTGCTCCAGAGTTGGCACCAGTATTAACACGCCTATTCCGGCTCTCCTATTCACTCGGCGTGGTACCGAATTCGTGGAAGACAGCCTTGGTGCATCCCATCCCTAAAAAAGGAGATCGCTCTAACCCGTCTAACTATCGGCCCATAGCCATAACCTCCTTGTTCTCCAAAATTATGGAGACAATCATCAACTCTCAGCTCCTCAAGTATTTAGAAGAGCACCAGCTGATTAGCGACCGTCAGTACGGTTTCCGTCGCGGCCGCTCAGCTGGTGACCTTCTAGTATACCTAACTCATCGATGGGCGGAAGCAGTTGAGTCCAAGGGGGAGGCATTGGCAGTTAGTTTGGACATAGCGAAGGCCTTCGATCGGGTATGGCACAAAGCGCTTCTTGCGAAGCTGCCTTCCTATGGGCTTCCTGAGAAATTATGCGAGTGGATCACCAGTTTTTTGGCTGATCGGAGCATCAAGGTCGTTGTCGACGGTGCGTGCTCCGACCTTAAATCTGTCAATGCTGGTGTTCCCCAAGGCTGCGTGCTATCACCGACACTGTTCCTTCTGCATATCAATGATATGATGCGAATTAGCAACATACATTGCTATGCGGATGACAGTACTGGTGATGCTACATACTCCGGCCGAAGCAGTATTTCTCGGGAACACGTCGAAGAGTGCCGAAACAAGCTTGTGTCTGAAGTCGAGAATCGACTTACCGATGTCTCGGAATGGGGTCGCCAAAACCTGGTTACTTTTAACCCCAAGAAGACACAGCTTTGCGTGTTCACCGCAAAAAAGACGCCCTTTGTCGTATCACCTCGATTTGAGGATACTCTCCTGACAGCCTCAGCTAGTGTCGGAATCCTGGGAGTTGACATATCGAATTACGTTCAGTTTCGCGGTCATTTGGAAGGCAAGGCTAAACTAGCCTCCAAAAAGCTCGGTGTGCTTAGCAGAGCGAAACAGTACTTTTTGCCGGTCCATCGCCTTCAACTTTATAAGGCACAGGTTCGGCCTCACATAGAGTACTGTTCGCATCTCTGGGCCGGAGCTCCTCAGTACCAGCTTCTTCCTCTTGATCGCATTCAGCGTAGAGCGGTTCGAATCGTTGACGACCAGGCTATTTCGAAACAGCTCGACTCTTTGGCATTGCGCAGAGATGTAGGTTCTCTCTGTGTCTTTTATCGTATATATCATGGAGAGTGTTCCGACGAGTTGTTTGGATTAATTCCTGCCGCCGAATTCCACCATCGGACATCGCGTCAAAACTTGAAGTTCCATCCTCACCATCTCGATATCTGGAAATCCACAACTGTGCGTTTCTCCCGACACTTTTTACCTCGCACTACTCTGTTGTGGAACCAATTACCGGCAGGGGTATTTCCGAACGGATACGACATAGGGACCTTCAAGAAAAGAGCTTACTCATTCTTAAAAGGCCGGCAACGCAACTGCAAGACCTCTGGTATTGCAGATGTCCATGGGCGGCGGTGATCACTTACCATCAGGTGCACCTCTTGCTCGTTTGCCCCCTCTTCTATAAAAAAAAAAAAAAAAAAAATAGAAATAAATCATGTTGTTTAAAAATTATCCTTGAAATGATTTTATGTCATCGGTAAGTAGTATAACTCTGTATTTCTGTATTCTTTTGCAAGCTACATTGACAAACTAAGAAATTGTATTGAAAGCCGTATCCATTTAATCTGTGGTCATAAAGCTTCGCGCATTGACGCAATATATACAGATGTGACCGGCTATTATAGCAAACATTCGGACTGCGTGTTCCTTATCGCGTGGTTGGCGGTACGTGAAAGGGTTTCAGCGCGTTAATATCTTCGGGACGATATACACAAGTGCAGCTGAAAGGTAATACAAATTAAAATCATATCTTTTTCAAACCACTTCTCGAAAGGAGGAGTTTATCAATTCAGCCGCGCAATACGATAAACTTTACTTGACTATCCTGAAAGTAGCGTTACCCACATGATAAACTATGTACTTTGTTAACTACCGCTAAAATTAATATATTGATCATGATATGTTGAATAATTGATAAAAGTGAAACCTAAATTCCGGTATGTAATTGCAATTTACTCATAAAACAACAATCTCTCGTGCTTTTTTATAGAACTAATTTTGTAAAGTGCATACATGGTGGGGCATAAGTTTTATATCAAGCATTTTTCGATAAAATCGGTTCCGAGAAAAACCTCAAAAGCGTTTTTTTGATAATTTTCTTGGTTGGAGTGTAAGGTGCCCCATAGACCTTCAATAATATTGCACAATAGTTTTGTTGTGCAATAATATTGAATATCCCTTTGATTCTAAACGTTCAATAAATTCACTCAATAAAATTGACAAACCAGTCTGATCAATATCTTCGATCGAGCAACATGTCTGACGACGAAGCTTAGGCGCCAACTATGCTGTTGATTCTGTTATACAAATATTTATACAATTCCATACACTAAAGTAAAAACTCCCATTCTTTATCTTTTATAGCATTCTTGCTCGCCATTTTGCTTAAATTTACGACACAACCATACATTAAACACCGTGACTGACCGAACACGACCGCTCCTAACTCTGAAGTGAAAAATATTGTGCAATATTAAAACCACACAGTGCAAGAAAAAAATATTGCACAATAAAAATTAAACCCGCTCAAACCTTTCTTCAATCATTGTGCAAACTGCAATATTAACACTAAACGGTCAATAATATTTTTCAATACGTAATATTGCGCATTATTATTGTAGGTTTAGGGGCCGTCTAAGACAGCCCGTAACTTGTGTATTGGGGGTTTCATCTTTGTAACACACTATTAAAATATTTAGTGGCTTTAAACGATGGTCATTTCTTTACATCAGGAGAAGCACTTTGGTATCTTATGGTAAAAAAGACATTTTACAGCTCGAAGATATCGTTGAATGGCGGATTTTATAGAGTACGTAGTATAAGTACAAGAATTAGGAAGTTAGTAAAAATTTTAGGCAAATCACTGTATTTTTAACTCACGCTCAAATACATAAAGTATATATCGGATACCTAATTATGTAAACGAGCGATCGCCCTGTGATCGACATTTGACTACAGACTAAATAACAAAATATCTTTTGAGTTTGACTTTAGGCGTAAAGAAAATTGTATACCTACATGTGCATATTTTATCATGTATGTCAAATGTAGTGTGTGTAATGTTTATTTAAGGTTTGTATCTTAATGCATATTATTTAAAGATATTATTAGGGCAGAGGACAAACTCGTCCACAATGTAAATTTTCACCGTGTTAAATTTCATACTCTACCGTCCACGTAATTGTCGTAAAAAGAGATACAAGCTTTTTGTTTCACGTACTATATAATATACCAGCAATCACCTGTGGCCGAAATTCAACCAAAAACAAAACAATAAAATCTCTTTTACTGAAGAAAATAGTACCTATACATGTGTAATTACTTATGCAACACAAAAACTGTTTATCAAATTAGTAGAATTACTTAGTAGTAATTTGCAAACTACGTATGGCCGCACTTATATATGGCGATTGGCGCTTTATTTATCAGAAAGAGACACACTCCACCCATGTCGTGGGACTCTTCGGTACGATTTTGAAGCGTGTGTGAACATTCTGGGTAGAATGTAACTTCCTTGGTTATGATAGACTTCGATTGGCCTTTCAAGATGAAGCTCCATCTCGTTCCACTGTTGACAACTGGTTTAATTAGTTCAAACGTGGTCGCACTTATCTCACCGATGATATGCGTGAGGAACGGCCTTCTACGGCGACGACTGAAGATAACATCAGTTTTGTGCGGCGTATGATAGTGACTGACAAAATAGTGTCCTATCAGCAAATTTGAACAAGCTTAGGCGTTGGTATGAGAGTCAGATGCGCAAAATCCTCTACGGATCTTTAGCGGTCAGGAAGTTCTGCGTCTGGTGGATACCTCATAATTTGACCGAAGCCTTAAAACTTCGTCGTGTTGATTGGTGCTGAAAAATGCTTAAAAATTTAAAAGAGTCTCAAATGCTGTGTTGAACATACTTGCGGATGACGAAAAATGGACTTACTTATATGATCCGGAAACTAAAAGACCGTAAGCTCAGTGAGTAGGTATTTCTTTCGAGGAGTTGCCAACCAAAGTGAAAAGAGGTTGAAGTGTGGGAAAAAAGATGGTGGCCTCGTTTTTCGGAAGGACGGGTCAAAGCGCGACAATTGTTTTAGAGGATCAAAAAACAGTTACTGTAGAGTAAAGGTGGCTGTTTTAATAAATGTGGCTCATCAACGATGTTAATCTATGTAGGTGGCATCCGATGCCGAAATGTTCAACAACGGATGGGAATAACACCCAAGTTAAACGCGATGCCAAATATCGAATAATGCCGACCGTAAGCGATAACAAACGATGTCAATCATAACACGATGATGCCCAATGACCGATACTAGCGAACGAATCCAACTGTCAATAAACAGCGGATGCGCGCAACGATACCAATTCCAAGTACCAACTAAACTGCGTGCTTGAATAAACAATTATCTTTTTAAATACGAATGCGAATTTTCAGCTAAGTAAAAAACCTTATATTTTAATACTTTGACTATTTATTTAAATTAATTGTTTATTCTCTTAAATATTTTTACCTTGAAGAACGATGGTATTACAACATTTATGAAAACACTAACCTATCAACATGTTTCATGTTCCCCAGCCTGTACACTAAGTTGTATGCCTAACACCGTTGTTGGAAACAACGATGTTAACAACGGGTGACGCTAACGAAACAACGATATGCATCGAAGGGGAAAAATAACAAAAACGCCCATGTCTACTGCGGAGTAGTAAACTAACTATTGTAGTGGTACTCTAAAAGTTCGGGAAAAACCACCTCGCAGTAGAATCTTCTTCACTACGACAACGACTCGTCACACGTCGCCGGGCGAACACTCGACTATTTGACGAAGTCAGACGTGGAATTACTGGATCACTTGCCGTATAGCCCCGACCTCGCACCTTGCGATTTTTATTTAATCCCGAAATAAAGAAAAACTTCGTGGAAAACGTTTTATGGACGCCGAGGAAGTAGTGGCTGTTTCAAAAGGCCGCCAAAATTACCCCTAACGACGAGTGAGCAAAGTGCTTTTCTTCCATTGGATGCAACGATGTTTTGATGTGAATGGACACTATTTTAATTAAAATTATGACAAGAAAGTAAGCCCCGCTCCGTCCCGTTGATGTTTTAACCTTGAGAAATACTAATCGGGTCAAGTTTAAAATTTATATGGAGGGTTCTAATGACCTTGTTTGAATGAGAGTCGCTGAGTTCCATGCAAATACTGAGGATACTTTAGACTTGCGATCTCGTTGAAACTACGTTTAAATTAATTTCATTACAGTGTTTGAGAGGTGTTTTAATTAGCACTACGTAAACTTATTATTTACAATGGGAACTGAATTTAAAATTAAGCGTTACTCAACTAAAATACATTTCGTAAAAAAGGAAATAAGAAAAATGTGTATTCGAAAAACTTCTAAAATAGATTTGATTCCGTATTTGTACGAGTATGGACACTTTTCGAAGAATATCAGAATATAGTTTTTGTTATATTCTGATATTCTTCAAAAGTGTCTAAATATAAAAATTGACTATTTTTTTTTGTAAAAAGGCAAAGAGTTAGTCAAATATGTCATTGAAAACTTTATCTTTTAGTAGACTTCAACACCGTCAACACAGGTTCGTCAACGTCATCGTGGTGGTCCGAGTCGCGAGGCCAAGAGACTATCCGCCATTTTACCAAGTAGTTCATAAAAAGCAAATGATTAGCTATACGTATAACTACCATCGTGATTTCTAGGTGGTGGAGTTCCCCAACGTCTCGCTCAGGTACTCGGGTATTTGATACCACCGCCTTACCAATCATTGTCGTGTTCCGGTTTGGAGGATAAGGCAGCCGGCAATCTTATGGTTGTGACATTATCATCCCGTGACAAGGATACTGGTAGCACCGCACCATTAATATCTTTGATATATGTAAAGAATTGTTTAACATTCCATAATAATATAATAGTATATAAATAAATAATATAAAATAAATAAATATTCACGGGACAAATTACACTTACTTATCTAACCCCAAAAAAGTAAGCAAATTATTTGCTTGTGTTATGGGTGTTAGTCAACGATACTAATACATAGAAATACATATACAAAGACTAGAATATATTTAATAAATACCCAAACCCGGAAATACAAACATTTCTGCTCATCACACAAATGTTTGTCCCCGTCGGGGATCGAACCCGAGCCCCGTCGATTGCGTAGTCAGGGTCGCTAATCACTCGACCAACGGGGCGGTCGAAGGATACCATAACGAACCATAAGAAAAGCCATCTGCTTGTTTGCTATTTAATCATATAAAAAAATTTGTTTTAGAAAAAATTTTAGAAATGGTATTGTCATATTATACTTTTTTTATATTTTGATATTCTTTAAAAGTTCATTATATATAATTTACCTAAAAGTTTGCAAAAGGCGAATAGTTAGTCAAATATGTTTTCTCCAGTCTTCGACCGGGCTCTTTTGAAGAAAATACCATCTGTTGTTCTACCAGGCAGTTCGTAAGAGATAAATGATTGGCTATGTGAGTCACTACCATCGTGGCTACTAGGTGGTAAAGTTTTGCAATGACTCGCCCGGGTCTGATGTCACCGCTTTACTTATTCCTGCCGTAATAGCGTCAGTGCTTGTCACTTTCGTGTTTCGATTTAAAGGGTAATGTAACCGGTAAACTTTTGCAAGTGACATCAACACTTCGCCACACGAATAGCAACGCACCATTAACATCTTTGGTGTCTATAGGCGATGGTTAACTCTTTCCATCAGGAGATCCATCTGCTTGTTTACTATCTTATAAAAAAAACAGCATTTACGTGGGTAACGTTAATAGATTTCTGTAACGTCTCATCTTGGTTTCGTAATACCTTACATATTCCTGTCGTAAAAGAACCATTTCGGCCGCTATCGTCTTCGAGTTTGGATTTTTAAGAATTAGATATCGATATTTTAATCTACAACATCGATGAAAACACACCATTAACATATAGGTGTTTGTTGTGTATTTTCATCAGGTGGGTCATTTGTTAATTCTAGGCACAGACCACATGAATACTAATAGATACGCCATTGGGAAGGAAATGTGTCGCTGCACATATGAGCGAACGCTCCTATCACAGTCAAAAATGTCATATATTTGTATATACGTCATATCTTTAAAAGTAGAAATAAACCATGTTTTACTGTTTTATCGTGCCAAATATGATGATAAAGTTTTAAAATTACCCTTGAAGTTTATTTTATCGATAAGTAGTATAACTCTATATTTATGGGTGTAATTGCAAGCTACACTGACAAACTAAGAATTTGTCTTGAAAGGTGTGTCCATTGACTCCGTGGGTCTTAGATACAAAAATTTATATAATTAGTCTACAAAACAATCAACGAACTTCGTGTACATTTGGAGCCATTAAGTCAAAATAATTAATTTTAAATGATATTTCGAATATTAATATTTAATACAGCTACACAGTATACTGGAAACTAACAGTAGTCAATCTACACACATGTGATATTCGAGCAACACACACATAGACACCTCTCACGGACGCGATATCTCGGAATGGCTCGGGACAGTTTGTTCCGCACCAGTCCGAGATACCGCGTCCGTGAGAGGTATCTATGTGTGCTATGCTCGAATATTACTTGTATGTAACATTGACTTCTGTTAGTCTCTAAGTATTCTGTGACAGCCATAAATGTAGGCACTTCTGTGCCTATTGCTACGACATAAAGGTTGCCGCCGCCACTGACTCAACGTGGTGTTGTCCAGTGAAAAAACATACGCAATTTTTAGTCAAATTGAAGAGTAAATACGATCATTTTAAAACACCATAATATTTTTATTTTTGTATTATACTACTATATACAAAAATAAAAATATTAATATTTTTTATTTTTTTATATATCAGAGACAAGCTGCTTCGTAGATGGTCCATTAATTAGACACTCCTAGATGAGAAAAATTCATTGATATAAAAAACCCAAGATACACAATCAGTGCGTCAAAAACGTCCTCCAAAAATGAGTGCACCATTTCAAATTGAGCACTCATTTCAAATAGAATCGCGTCGGTCGCGACACTGTC
Source organism: Apodemia mormo (assembly GCA_036924255.1). Classification (NCBI taxonomy): domain Eukaryota; kingdom Metazoa; phylum Arthropoda; class Insecta; order Lepidoptera; family Riodinidae; genus Apodemia; species Apodemia mormo. The sequence continues at coordinate 2,036,349 of JAUPFN010000008.1, forward strand.
AATTTTATTTCTTTTTGTACACTGCTTTGTAAAAACAACTATAAGTCGTGCACTTAAGGTTGGATATGCAAAGACATATGTTTTTGCCATATCTACTTAAATGAAATTAGGGACATTTTTGAGTGTCAGTTTTGTTCGGAACTGTGCATCTAGGATTTTTTAAATCAATGGAAAAATTACAAAAGCAATATTTTACATTCCATATTCAATACACAAATAATAACAATTTTTAACCGCGTTTTCCGTATTGACAATTCAGCTCTATGTCACGGTTTGTCCGAGGGGACTCCACCGCTAAAAGTCCGGACCGACCACAACTTTTAATTGGAAACACCATACACCGCACCCTGTAACTGGACTATAACAAACACGGTACCAATTTATGTCGTAACTGAACAGGGCAAAACTAAAATAAATAAATTCGTAAAACGCGTGTCGGGCCAAGCGCAGTGTAGGGTTACGAAGTTGCCCATCACTAAAATACGGATTTAGAAGAGAATGAATGCTGCGAAAATTTAACCTATTTAACTTCAATGACGGATATATCTGCACCACAGGCTCACCGTTTATAAAAACTTCTCTAAGTACATTTTTTAAGTTGGTCGCCTATCACTCAAAAACTTGTAAAGCCATCTAAACCGTGATATGTTTTTTTTTATTTTTTTTTATTTATTAAGCGAGAATTTTGCTGTGTTGGTCCCGGCCTCTTTTGAAGAATAGGCCAATTGCCCTTCTGCCAGGCAGGTCGTAAAAGGCGACCGATTGGCTATCGAGTCACTAACATCGTGGCTACTAGGTGGTAGAATCTGCATTGTCTTGCCCGGGTCTGGTACCACCGCCTTACCTGTTCCTGCCGCAATAGCGTCAGTGCTTGTCGCTGTCGTGTTCCGGTTTGGAGGGTAAGGTAGCCGGTAAACTTATGCATGTGGCATTAGACCTCGCCACAAGATAGCAATGCACCATTAAAATCTTTGGTGTCTATAGGCGATGGACGACTCTTTCCATCAGTAGACTCATCTGCTTGTCTTCTCTCTGCTATCTTATGATATAAAAAATATATATTTTTACTTTTAATTTTATTATATTACTCACTTTAAAGCTTGGTCATTACAGAATATTGATTCCGATATATACATACATATGTATATCTAGTGATCAGTGCTATTGAAATAACGATCACAAATTATAGGAAGTTACATCACTTTAAATCACCGCCGTTGCTTGGTGTCCCAGTCGTGTCAAGGTTTTTCTTTTTTCATATCATACACAGTCCACATCAATACTAATAGACACGGCATTATAAGGAAACGTGTCACTGCACATATGAACAAACGCTCCTATCACTGTCAAAAGTGTTATACATTTCTAGTTATATTATATTGTGTAAAAAATAGAAATAAGCCATGTTGTACTATTTTATCGTACCGAATGAAATGACAAGTTTTAAAAATTACCATTGGAGTTATTTTATTTCAGCGGCAAGTAATATTCTGTTTTTCTGGGTGTAAATGCAAGCTACACTGACAAACTAAAAAATTGCCTTGAAAGGCGTATTTAATGTGTGATATGATAAGATAGCAAACAAGCAGATGGCTACTATGATGGAAAGAGACGGCCATCGCCTATAGACACCAAAGATGTTAATGGTGTGTTGCTATCCGTGTGGTGGGATGGCAATGTCACATATGCATAACAGACAAGCTCAAGGTTGCAGTAAGTTTATCGAACAAAACATTTCGAATTCCTTATTCAATTATCTTGTAAATACATTAAAACTAAGTACATACATCTATTAAAATAAACTCTTATTAATTGAACATAATATCTTCATCATGCTCTTTTGAAAATACATAGCGCTTTTGATAAACCCCCTTTTGGCGAATCTACCAAACTTCTCTACGTTGTTCCAAGTGAGTTTGTATAAATGTGATGTCCGACGAATAACCTATGTTTGATGCTATCGTGTTTCTATTTTGAGTGACAGATTGCTGGCAAACTTAGCTCCGTTAAGGCGATAGGTAACGCCAAACTACGAAATAGACACCTCTTTGAAAGCTTACTACTGCTATCCGGTTGGTCCAATAATTTAAAAAAAATATGCATTATGCGTATAATATAATTAAGTTTAAATTTTAAGTTCGTTTTTTTAAATTTTATTGTTATTTTTGACGGAAAAAAATCGAATATCTTTCTTATTTTTACAGAAAAATTTGCCTATAACTTCCAAACTACTGTAACGATTTTGATGATTTTTTCTTTTTATTACAGACAATTTATTGCTTTATAAAATTAATTTATTGCTTTATAATATTTATTTACAAAATCATTATTGTGTGCTATTAAATCAATAAAAACCTTATTATTTAATTCGCGGACAGCGCTTGCGTCGAAAGTCAGTCTCCCGGTAGCGTTCATACGGGGAGGCTGTGTCGCATGTTAGCATGCTCCGCTCTCCATATTCGAGTCAAAGAGTAATAGTACAGATAGAACGTTTGGCACAATAGTAAGGTTGTGCCGTTTGGAAATTGAACATTTCGTTTATGCTTGGATGTTTTTTTATAGTAGATAATGAGCTTGGATCGAGAAGGCTGTTTTTTACAGATGTTGTTCTTATGATATAGACAAGGAATAAGAAAGGATTTTTTTAAATTTATCCCCTAAGATGGTGAAATAGGGGGTGAAAGTTTGTATGAAACTCTGTCATTTTTGAGTTGAAATGAATGATATGCCGTAATTAAATTATCCTTTAACTGAAAAAAAATTAAATACAAATTTAAATATTTATTTATTTATTTTATTTATTTATAAATAAATAAATAAATAAAAATAAATAAATAATAAAAAATTTAATATTTTTTTGAATTCTAGCCCATAGAGAGGTAAAAAGAGGCTTTAAAGTTTATATCAAAAATGAATTGTTTATTTATTGCATTACTATAAAATCTAAATTATTTTAATTTAGTATTTATGATTTTTAATACAATTAAGATGTACGAATTTTCGGATTTTTTAGTACTTATGCTCATCAATCGAAATTGAAGAAACATGCATGTAATGTTAGAAGTTTCGACCATTAAAGGAGTAAAAATGTGTGTTACAATTTATATGAAAAATCAAACGTTTATGGTCGAAATAACTTGAAATTCGGCACATACGTTCTTCAACACAATTTAAGAATCATATATTTGGGGATTTTTTTAAATTTCATTCCTTAAAGGGTAAAAAAAGCATTGATGTTTGTACAAAAAATAGATTGTTTATTGTAGAATATTGTAGAAACTATTTAAAACTTAGTATTTATGATTTTTAATACAATTAAATGAATACGAGTTTAAGGTTTTCAAATGTCATCTCTTCAAACGATGAAAAAAGTGGTAAAGTTTGTAAAAAAAATAAAATATGTTTAATCAAAATCTCTGCAAATTTATTAGTCATGTTCTTTAATTCAATTAAATAAACGTGCATGTAAGGATGCCTTGAGTTTTATCTCTTAAAGAGGTAAAAAAGGATATTAAAGGGGCTGATAGCTAGTACTTTATAAATAGTTTTGTTTGCGAGTAGACGCTGAATAATATTTTGAGACTATTCATGTACTTACCTACGTTTACGCTTGAATTTTTTATTAGCTATAGATATATAAGAATTTTGTCAATATTTTGTATAAATGTACAAAAATAAAAACATAAAACATATAAACAACGAAGATAATTCAAGCAAGCGAATAAAAAGCAAAACTCTAAAGAAAAAAAATAAAAACTGGTACTATTTGAAGGTAGTAAGGACTTCGCAACTATAAATAAATAAATTAAATATATTATATATACAAATAGTCTAAATAAACCAACTTATTTAGTAGTTTCCTCTATAAACATTAAATCAATTTATATATCTTCTTTTTTATTACGAGATTTTGAAACAAAAACTAAGAAGCTAGTTAGTTTTAAAAAAATTATTCAAGAGATTACATTTTACAAAATCAATTTTGAAAGGTTTTGTTAAATATTAATTGTTGATTGTATGTATTAAAATAAAGTGCTACACGGGATGTATTGTATAATACAACACTTTCAAAGAAATAGGATACGTAACTGTTGTTATTCCGTAAATAGTTATATAATTTTTTGTTGATTTTCGGTATATTTTTTTTTCTTTAGATATTTATCGTTTTTCTAAAATGAATGTATATGTAATCGATAAATAAGCGATTACTGGTTATTGGTTTTGAGTTTGACAACATTTAGTCGATTCATGATGATAGAAGTTCATATAGGTGAACAAAAATGTAAAAAACGTAGGTATCTGCATCCACTGTAAATAAATACTCTTTGACTTTGGACCATGCCAGCGCGCTAAATAATATTTGCGCTGCTCCTGTTAGAAACTCAAGGTCGTTCGCAACTGTAATCGCCTTAAGCTGGAACCCGCATGAAATAATACAAAAAAAAAATATGTAAACGGTTGACCCTGCAGACCATCCCGGAAACTTCCCGCTAAATTAAAGTATTTTAAGCTCAAAAGAGTAAATACTCTAAGGATAGATTTTTTCAGTTCAGACATCCATTTTTTTTTAAAAGGCAGTTTATTGATTTTTGAAACGCTGTATATTTTGGAAACGATAATCGATTTTGATATTTCGAATGGTATTCAACTCAATTTTTGAGATTGCTTAGCTAAATAATCGATAGGTTGAAACATTTCGAAGCAGTGTCTAAAAGCATTTGTTTCAAAAATTTTCGTCATTGATAAATCCTAAACAAATTAACCGATATTGATTCAATTAACCGTATTTGACGCAGTTTTTAAAGGAGAAAAGCTGATAAGATTTTTAAGTCAATCGATGTATTAACCAGAAAGTTATTTAAAAAAAATTAGGTTTGCTAAAAATTACGTAATTTTAATATTTGAAAAGCTGCAATTTTTAAAAATTTGATTCGATTTTGGTTTGGAAAATTATTAGTTGAAAAATTCCGAAGTTATGGCGAAAAAACACTTTTTTCAAACTTTTTCGTCAACGATTACTCCCAAACGGATAACCCGATATTGATGCTATTTTACGCATTAGACATAGTTTTTTTGAGGAATAGAGCTAATTAGTTTTTGTACTCAATCGGTATATAAATCTGGAAGTTATATTAAAAAAAAACTGTTTCGCCAAAAATTTTTTTAGGGTTTCTTCATAATTTTTCAAAATCTCCTGGGCCGACTTGCTTCAAATTTTCAGGAATTCTAAGTTGAGTGTTATCCAATTGAATGCCTTCAACTTCGTTTCGATTAGTCCAGCTGTTCAAAAGATAATATGAGATGTTTATTTACACACACACACACACACACACACACACACACACACCCACACATATACACATACACACACACATAACATATAGATATACTGACGTCATCGTGAAAATAGTAGAAAAAGGTTCTTAGGACTTCGTGAAATCTCGATTTTCGAAAATCGAGGTAAAATCAGTAACTTCCTTACTTACATACGTATTGGAAAGTTAAAAAAATCTCGGGATTTGCAAACGTTAATAAATGTAATTAACTTTATATTTTTTTGGCTATTAGAATTTTGCATTAATAATTAGTATATTTAGTATGGATGGATATGGAAGTATGGATATGGATTGGATTCGAAAATGGCGTTGACCGCCCCGTTGGTCGAGTGGTTAGAGACCCTGACTACGCAATCAACGAGGCTCGGGTTCGATCCCCGACGGGGACAAGCATTTGTGTGATGAGCATAAATGTTTGTATTTCCGGGTTTGGGTGTTTATTATATATATTCTAGTATTTATATATGTATTTCTATGTATTAGTATCGTTGACTAACACCCATAACACAAGCAAATAATTTGCTTACTTTGGGGTTAGATCAGTAAGTGTAATTTGTCCCGTGAATTATTATTATTAATTATTATTATTATTATACGAAGAATCCAACGACTGGAAATATCGGAATGTTATCGATTAACTATGAATGTGTCGTTTTCACTCTTTCAATAGGTGTACAGCAGAAACAGGTGAAGCAAACTGCTCTCTAGGTTTTATTGTTATGAGTTCACTCTCAATGTAAGAGCCATTTTACATTCTATTCATCGAGTAGCAACACTCCGTCCGACCCGAAAGGGCCGTGTAGGTCAATAATCTTGATAAAAGCATTTGATTTGATTTGATGACGTTACCATGAAAATAATTATATTTAAATTCGTGGTCACCTAGAGATAGGGTCTCAGATTATGAGGTCCCGGGTTAGATTCCCGGGTTGGGCAAAGTGTTATTGAGGTTTTTTCGAGATTTTTCTCGAAACTTTCTAAATCTCAGTAGCAGCTCAGAGTCTGGTGGAGTAGTATATTACCACTGTCGTGCCTCGGATGAGCTCATAAAGGTGTCAGTCCCGGTTGTCACTAGAAATATTCGATAATTGTTAACATGTCTGTAAAATACGGCAATGAGGATCACCACTTATGTCGCCACCCGCAAACCAGTGAATCGCGATGAATCGGAAAGTCTATAGTCGTTCGGTTTACTCTGCCCGCTCCGAAACGGAACTAGTGATGATATTTAATAATACTTTATAATGAAGTTATAGCTTTGACAATAGAAAGATAAGGACTTGGCATTAATTTCCATAAACAATCAAAATTATAAAATTGCATGCATTCCAACGCTGAACAAATAAAAATGGCTTTATCTCTGTCTAACAAGTTAGAATTTTCATAATAGACAAAGCTACAAAAAATTTGTCAGCGTTCTAATTTCAAATCATTTAAGAAAATTAACGTCACCTTAAACAGCTTGCGGCCAAGACGGCATCACTAAAATACGCTGTCAATGTAGGTAAGTTACAATTTAATGTAAAATAACCCTTTGATTACAAAATATTAAATTGATATTAGCGTTTATTTGTACTTTTCTACAATTTTAATGTGTACCTTAAATCTAAAATTAAAAAGTAAGTGTTAAAATAATATGCTCAATAGCAATATAATTTATCAATTGTTATGTAGACAGTAAACAGCTGTTCTTAAATCCGCCATTGTTAGGATCGAAATGACACGGTTTTCCCCTGGTTATTCCATATCTAGTAGTAAATTCCTTCATCTAAGAGTTATAACCTCACTAATCGCCTTTGTGGTCTAGTGGTTTGGTGTCGGTGTTGAATACATGAGATCCCGGGTTCAATTGCCGGGTTAGCCAAATCAAAAATGTGTTTTTTTCAGTTTTCTGATAAAAACAAGGTTGCCCGGGATTGGATAAGTATCCGGTTGGCGATAGGCTTGCCACATTGTGGGACTAAGTATCTTCGGCTAATTGTAGGTGGCTATTGCAGCAGGAATAGGTAAGGCGGTGGTACCAAACCCGGGCGAAATAACTAAGGAATAAGTTAGTTTGAAATCGTTTTATATTCAAAAACAACATGTGAGTACAAGTAATTGCTTTATTATTAAATAAATAAGTAAATAAATATTCATGGGACAAATTACACTTATTGATCTAACCCCAAAGTAAGCAAATTATTAGCTTGTGTTATGAGTGTTATTCAAGGATACCAATACATAGAAATACATATATAAATACTTTAACATACATAATAAACACCCAAACCCGGAAATACAAACATTTATGCTCATCACACAAATGCTTGTCTCCGTCGGAGATCGAACCCGAGCCCCGTTGATTGCGTAGTCAGGGTCGCTAACCACTCGACCAACGGGGCGGTCAATTATTATGAAGTATGAAGTATGTATTTATTTATTATGGACAAGTGAAAATCGTGTATAAACTTAAATGGATAATAACAACTAAAATTCCTATATTCGTACAAATAAAACTAGAAAATATATTCTTTGTACATTTTTATCGTTGATTTTTATTCCAACAGTGTTTAGCTACCAATCTTACTCTCTGTAGGTTTTGATGTATTTTTTGGCCCTGAATATCCCCCAAGAGGGCGTGACAGGCGACATTACTACCGCGGCAGCTTGCTTTCTGTTTTATAGAACAATAAAATATCCATCTGGGGATTAAATGGTGTTTAACTTTAAATAGAAGAATGAAATTTTGTATTTCGTAAATGTTTTACATATTCATATCAAGAATTTATCACAATCGCTTTTAGTAAAGACACGCAATATGATAGGTATTCCGTTTTTTAACTTCACGCTACGTTAGTAGTACCTATAAGGAAGTTACTCCACTTATGTTTGATCCGGGCCCTTTGAAGAATAGACCAACTACCGGTCTGCTAGGCAGGTCGTAAATAGCGATCAATTGGCCTTGCAAGTCACTACCATCGTGGCTACTAGGTGGTAGAGTACTGCATTGTCTCGCCCGGGTTTGGTACCACCGCCTTATCTATTCCTGCCGCAATAGCATCAGTGCTTGTCATTGGCGTGTTCCGGTTTGGAGGGTAAGGTAGCCGGTAAACTTATGTATGTGGCATTAGACCACGCCACAAGATAGCAACGCACCATTAACACCTTAGGTGTCTATAGGCGATGGTTGACTCTTCCCATTAGGAGACACATCTGCTTGTTTGCATTGCATTATGATATAAAGAAAAAAATAATGATTTTATGAAATCGAGTTTTTACCAGATCTAAACGTTTTAAGGTGCTAGGAACCTTTTCCGACTACTTTTTAAAACTATTTTAACAATTAAACGATTTTGATAAGATTTACAATTTTCGAAGAAGTTTTTTAAGTAGATAGAAGAGCTGGTAAGATTTTGAAATCAATGGATATCAGCCAGAACGTTACTTTAAAATATGAAATAAGCTGTATTTTTAATGCTCGAAAAGCTGTAACTTTTGATATCTTGATTCGACTTTGACGATTGAAACGGAATTTGACGTAGATTTTTAAGAACATAGATATAGTGAAGATAAAAAATGATTGGTTCAAAAATCTCGAAGTAATTTTGAAAAAACGCCTTTTTAAAATCTGTAATTTGAATGAATGTGACAACTGAATCCGTCAACAATAACAATAACTTTCGAACGGATTAATCATTTTAGGTGCAATTTACGGCATTAGATACAATTTTCAACGACAAGAATTAATTTAGTTTTATACTAATTTATAGTTTAAGAATTTTATTTCTCTAAAGAATTACATTAAAATTCGCTTAAGGGGAAACAAGAATATCACTACGTAATATATACAAATGAGGGTATCAGTAAAACTTTACAGAAGTGCATCAACGATGTGTCGTATTGTAAAGATATGACTAGCTAACCGTACAAGGATTTAAGAGGCAAGGAAACTAGATGTGACAAGGTGAGCGCACTAACAATACTTGTAAGTATTTCACTGTATACTCTATATTACACTATTTACTGTATATATATACATGTACACATACATACATACATACATACACACACATCCGCTGGTAATTTATTATATATATTAGCACCTTCAAATTCTACCTTGGTCGACGTGTAACTAAATTATTTGCGTTTCTTAATTTTTTGCCTGCATTTCGTGTTTTTTTTTAAATGTTATATTAGTAGATATATCACTATTAAGTATTTTGTGAATTAATATGCATGTGTAGTATATATATGATTGCTTAATATTCATAATTTTTGTATCCTCGTATATTTTTTGACTAGAAGTTCCAAATTTGTAGTTAAATAAAATTTTGATTACCCTGTTTTGAGCTCTTTGTAGTACATCTAAATTAGTTTTTGAGGCTGTACCACAGATTTCTATTAAATAGTCTATGTGGGGCTTAACTAGTGAATTGTAAATAATATACCTAACTTTTCGTGGAAGACACATTATAATATTATGAAGGATTCCTGTAATGACAACAACTTACGTTTTATTTTGTTTATGTGAGATTTCCAGTTTAGATATTCATCCATTATGAGGCCTAAGTATTTTTCTTGTGTTTTTGTTTCTCCTTAAGTGAATTTTAATGTAATTCTTTATAGAAATAAAATTCTTAAACCATAAGTTTTGTACTAATTTAGTACATTAATCTGAACGTTATTTAATAATAAGTAGTAAGCACGTAGTAACTGATTACTGACTGTCTCGTCACAGTATACTGGAGACTAACAGTAGTCAATCTACACACATGTGATATTCGAGCAACGCACACATAGACACTTCTCACGGAAGCGATATCTCGGAATGGTTCGGGACAGTTTGTTCCGCACCAGTCCGAGATATCGCGTCCGTGAGAGGTGTCTATGTGTGCTATGCTCGAATATTACTTGTACGTAACATTAAATTCTGTTAGTCTCTAAGTATTCTGTGGTCTCGTAGTCTAGGGTTAGGCAATTCAGTAAAGATCATGAGGTCCCCCAGGTTCGATTCCCGGGTCGGGCTTAAGTGTTATTGAGATTTTTTTCGAAAATCCAAAATATCAGTAGCTGAGGTTCCGGTAGCTCCGGTGGGTGGTGTTTTACCACTCCCATGCCTCGGATGAGTACTTAAATCTGCCGGTCCTAATTATCGCTAGAAATAGAAAAATTCTCCCCGTGTTGGTCCCGGGCTCCTTCGAAAAATAGGCCAACTGCCGTTCTGCCAGGCAGGTCGTAAAAGGCAACCGATTGGCTATACGAGTCACTACCATCGTGGCTACTAGGTGGTAGAGTACTGCATTGTCTCGCCCGGGTCTGGCACCACCAATTTATCTATTCTTGCCGCAATAGCGTCAGTGCTTGTCACTGTCGTGTTCCGGTTTAGAGGGTAAGGTAACCGGTAAACTTATGCATGTGACATTAGACCTCGCCACTAAATAGCAACGCACCACTAACATCTTTGGTGTCTATAGGCGATGGCTGACTCTTTCTATCAGGAGACTCAGCTGCTTGTTTGCTATCTTATGATATAAAAAAACAGCTTTGTATTGATAAGACGCCCATCTTTTCTATCTTCGAGACATCTCGAATCGGGTAACTAATAAAGTTAGGAGGCTTCAAACATGTCAATTTGGTGTAGGAAAAACATTGATTAATAACAATAATAAGCTTTTTACTTTAATCGCTTGATTACTTTATAAAACGATAAAATCACTTTTCTGCTGCATATTCGATGGTTTTTTTGATGAGCTCTCTACTGTAAAGATGTTGGAATTATAGGATTTTTAAAATAAAATAACAACCTAATTTTCTTACAACAGCTATGTAATTATATATAGTCGCCTCTGTGGTCTAGTGGTCCAGCGTTGGCGTTGACCACAAGAAGTCCCGGGTTCGATTCCCGAGTCGAGCACATAAAAAGTGTTTTTTCAGTTTTCTGAGAAACACAAAGTTGCCCGGGAGTAGAAAGTGCCCGGCTGGCGATAGGCTTGCCACCTATCACGTTTGTGGGACCAAGTATCTTCAGCTAATCGTGGGTGCACTTATTGTACCTCTGCCTACGCTTTCGGGGATATGGGCGTGAATATACTTTACTAGCTGTGTTTTTTTAATAAGTACCAGACCCGGGCGAGACAATGCAGAACTCTACCACCTAGTAGCCACGATGGTAGTGACTCAAATAGCTAATCGGTAGCCTTTTACGATCTGCCTGGCAGAACCGTAGTTGGCCTATTCTTCACAGGAGCCCGGAACAACAAATTAAACGTATCCTAAATACTATTGCTGCACTTAAGGTAAGTGAAAGAAATGTAACACAGGATGTTTCAAGTCTTTTACTATACAAGCTATTGTCCTGTGATAGAAATTACCTTATATAATATTAAACACAATAAAATCTCTTTTACGTTTATCAACATATATATATATATATATATATATATATTCAAATTCAATCTAGCAAGGGATGCACCTGATGGCAAGTGATCACCACCATCTTCGAACATCTGCAACACCAGGGGTTTTATAATTACGCTGCCGGCCTTTCAAAAATGAGTAAGCTCTTTTGAGTTACTATTAACTTTAAGTTATTATAAAATGGTCCATTTTTCGGTTTTCATACCTTGAAAGTAATAACGGAACACTGACAAAATCGCATTGTTTTGCATCATTTATTCGGCTGTTTAAAAAACACGACACCACCGAAATCAGAAATCAGAAATAAATAAAATTCAATAAAACTTTTTACAAGTTATTTTGACACGTCAACAAATTTTTTTTTTAAAACTACTACCGGATCGGAAACGCGGCCACACACTGAGAAGATCGAGACACTGAATATACACAAAATTGCGCAACTGAATTTCTGCTTTCATAGCGTCAAGTGTATCTGCCAAATACGTAAAATCAGCCGCGAAACTTCGGTTGCGTGCCTTCGTCATAGTGTGTTTAGGCACTTATTTTCAAATCGCACCCAAATAAGTTTTTAAAGTTTGGTCTAAATTGGTGATACTTGTCTTTTATCGCCAAGAGAATCCTTCGTTTGTTTGCTGTTTTTTGCTATAAACAGTGAAAATATCATCCATTATCCTCACGACTGAAACAATTACATTAGTAACAATAAAACCAAAGGCTCGTTATCGTAAAACTAAATGTGTTATATTGTATGGGCATACCGTAGATATCCGGTTTCCCGAAAAAGGTTTGGGTGCCTAATGTATTGAGAGATGCTGCTCGAGTATGTGTTCCTACCCAACTTTTCACCTTTTTAGAATATAATCATGATTATTATAATGCAAAATACGTGACGGTTTTACAAAGCAGGCGACTAAGCTTTTCTGCTGCTAAAAATAAATAATAAAACATTCATGATAGTAGTCTTTTTGATTTATTTTACAGGATAACATACAATCAGAGGGTTCTTATGATGGAAAAAAAATAACCATCAATATATACACCAAAGATGTTAATAGTGTATTGCTATCTCTGTGCACACATTTTACTGACTAGGTTATCCCTTAAATTAAAAGACGACAGTGTCAAATATCGACGCTATTGCGCTATAGGAATGGGCAAGGCATACGAAATGCGAGCGACACGTTGCAGAATTACCACCTAGCAAACCAACCCGACTTTTCACCTTTTTAGAATATATAAATAATTTAAAAAATAACCAGATGTGTAACGATTTCACAATGCAGTTAGTCGACGTTTCTCGTGACGTTAAAATATATTTACTTCAGACATTAACATTTTTAATGGCTGTCGATTATCCGGAATTTTATTTATAAGCTAGCTGACCCGGTAAACGTTGTTCTGCCTTTTTAACTACTTTTATTTTTTTCTATATTTTCTCACCTTTTAAACCTTCTCTGGACTTCAACAGTTAATTCAAAACCAAAATTAGCCAAATCAGTTTAGCCGTTCTCGAGTTTTAGCGAGACTAACGAACAGCAACTGATTTTTATATATATAGATAAGTGACATTCGCGTATTAGTCTGAGCTTACTTTGAAGAATAAATAATCAGCCATTTCAGCCAGTTAGTTTGCAAAAGGTAAATGATTGGAAAAACTTGTTATTACTTTCAAGTAGCAGGGTTCTGTAACGTTTCACCCGTAGTTGGTAAGCTCCGCTTTACCTATTACTGTAGCAATATCGACAATGCTTGTCACTGCTGTGATTCGGTTTGAAAATTAAGAAGGCTGGTATTCCGTTACATAAATAGCAACGCGCCATTTCTGTCTTTTGTGTATAATGACGATTAAGCTCTCGTTACATTTAGAGAACCTTCTGCTTGCTTGCTAATCTACAGTGTACCACCAACCCTTCGGCCGTACCTGTGTATATCGTCCCGAAGATATTAGCGCGCTAAGGCACACGCAGTCGGAATGTTTGCGACGATAGCCGATAATAGCCGATCACATCTGCATGTATCGCGTCATTACGGGAAGCTTTGTGACGATAAAACCAAATGCAGCCGCAACGTAAGACAGAATGTTAGATAAGTATTTAGTTACGGTTTTACAAAGCTCATTAACCTTACAAAGCTATTAATTAATTTAAAAAGCCTTAAGGATTAAGCTAAACAGAAGCTTTTTCTTTCATGGATTTGTGTTTTTATTAATTTAATTAAATATTTGCTCACCATATAGAATAGAATATGTTGGTAGCTTAATTAATTTTTAACAATTTGTAACACCCATATTCTTGCAAATAAATATTTTCTTTCTTTCTTTTGTAGTGCAACAAAAGCCCCTACTAAAATAATTTTCCACGTATAAGGACGGCAAAATTATTTTAGTGGGTACTTTCGATGCTGTATAAAAACTCTAAGAAATCGTAGAATTGTCTTCTATTGATTATGATCAACCGTTTCCTAAATATAGTTGTTATTCAACCAGTATATGCGAGAACTTGTTGAGATGTATGTATATTCGTTACTCAAAATTACTACAATTTGACGTATTTACATTGATTGTATTAGATGTGATTGATTTCAATGGGAATATTATTCTCAAATTATTCAATTTACACATTTTTATCTTTTTTATACTATTGAAAAATAATTCAAATAAACCACTGCAGTTTTATTCCCAAATCAGCAAAGTGAATTCCGTTAGTAAAGATAGGTAACAAATAAAGTGCAATTTACTGCAAGCCAATGCAGAAGTTTATTACGTCCGTCAGCTTGGTTCATTTAATAGATTATTTATTCGTATTTTCCGACGAACCATTATTCTTCGTTGACCTAATTGCCTGGTAGTTTGACTTCCTACGGGATTAGAGTAAAATTTTCGCTTTATCTAATTCCCTGGTTAGCCGTATGAAAAGGCTTCCAAGGAGATTTGTATGGACTACTTTCAGAGCTGTTTAATTGATTTACAAATTTAGAGTCTGTATTAATTTTTAGTGAGTTTTAGTCAGTTTTGATTTGCATTAGTATCAGTATGCAAAGTTTACAGCTGAATATTATGTGCGATAAATGAGTGTAGATAATTTATCAGTTTTCTGTCTCCATTGTTTGGTGTGTGACAATCAATATTAAATAATAATAATAATTCATTTCAATATTCGAATTACAAGTAAATTAATCAGAAACACATCAAATTATAGATACATATAAAATTAAAACATTATTATCCTGTCTGCCTGAAGAGCCTGTGTCTTGAGAATCCATTATTAATTGTATCATTTGAATTAACGCAAATACACATATATTATAACTAACAATTTACATTTAGGAAAAAATTAGATATTGAATTAAAACTATAGTAAATTTTATAATGTGTCTAAAATTGATTCAGTACTGTTATAATCTAGAGTTTTTAACCATTTAGTAATTTCGTGTGCACATTGTTTCAGAGAAAAATTCCTAACGTCACATGACCTAATGACTTTGTTATAAATTGCTTTGTGTGCATAAAGTGGAATTTTTTTTGCAAAAGCAGATTTCACGTTCGGTAACTTTACGTTAAAAACTGTTTTCTTTAATAACAACTTGTAACTGTTGGAATTTACCCTCAACTTGTGAGTCGAGATGCTCTTAATATGAACAGTTGGCGGACCCTTAAAACCCAGATTTCTCTTTACATTGTACTTTAGTACATATTAGAAATATTTAAAAAAAAATATGTTTTAATTCAGTGTGCCACAAACATATAAGTAGTCAGATTTTATTAATTGTACTTTAATTATATATATTTCAGTCTCATATAGAGTATAATTATCACGTATTATATATTTTATTTAAAAGAAAAATAAATAACAGAGAACATACAGCTTAAGCCAATGGACCTAGAAAAATGAAACGTAGTAAGTTTCTCGGTCAGGGCTCCTTATATTGTATAGGGGAATACTAAGAAAGTAGATTTAAAATTTTTACTTCGAAAAGGAGAACTTTATTTTCGATATTTCTATGAACGTTTTTCCTCGATTTTGAAAGAAAGTACGTGCAGTAAATTCAAATTTTGTTCGGCCTATATGCACACACAACACACACACATTGGCAGAATTGGTGAGAAATTAGTTCGCCTTCCTTCGGGCACTCGTGCGTTCTGGTCTCTCGCCAAGGCTGTCTTAGGGAATTTCTCTGGCCCATACCACAAAGGAGAAGGCCGATCTCCTGGACTCCTTCTTTGCGGCCAACTCGACTCTGGATGACCAAGGGAACGCACCGCCTACCATCCCGCAGTGTGATAGTTATATGCCAGAACTACAATTTCGGCAATCATCTGTGCGTAAAGCACTACTTTCCCTGGACATCCATAGGTCGGGTGGGCCGGATGGCATCCCTCCGATTGTGCTAAAAATGTGTGCTCCAGAGTTGGCACCAGTATTAACACGCCTATTCCGGCTCTCCTATTCACTCGGCGTGGTACCGAATTCGTGGAAGACAGCTTTGGTGCATCCCATCCCTAAAAAAGGAGATCGCTCTAACCCGTCTAACTATCGGCCCATAGCCATAACCTCCTTGTTCTCCAAAATTATGGAGACAATCATCAACTCTCAGCTCCTCAAGTATTTAGAAGAGCACCAGCTGATCAGCGACCGTCAGTACGGTTTCCGTCGCGGCCGCTCAGCTGGTGACCTTCTAGTATACTTAACTCATCGATGGGCGGAAGCAGTTGAGTCCAAGGGGGAGGCATTGGCAGTTAGTTTGGACATAGCGAAGGCCTTTGATCGGGTATGGCACAAAGCGCTTCTCGCGAAGCTGCCTTCCTATGGGCTTCCTGAGAAATTATGCGAGTGGATCACCAGTTTTTTGGCTGACCGGAGCATCAAGGTCGTTGTCGACGGTGCGTGCTCCGACCTTAAATCTGTCAATGCTGGTGTTCCTCAAGGCTGCGTGCTATCACCGACACTGTTCCCTCTGCATATCAATGATATGATGCGAATTAGCAACATACATTGCTATGCGGATGACAGTACTGGTGATGCTACATACTCCGGCCGTAGCAGTATTTCTCGGGAACACGTCGAAGAGTGCCGAAACAAACTTGTGTCTGAAGTCGAGAATCGACTTACCGATGTCTCAGAATGGGGTCGCCAAAACCTGGTTACTTTTAACCCCAAGAAGACACAGCTTTGCGTGTTCACCGCAAAAAAGACGCCCTTTGTCGTATCACCTCGATTTGAGGATACTCTCCTGATAGCCTCAGCTAGTGTCGGAATCCTGGGAGTTGACATATCGAATTACGTTCAGTTTCGCGGTCATTTGGAAGGCAAAGCTAAACTAGCCTCCAAAAAGCTCGGTGTGCTCAGCAGAGCGAAACAGTACTTTTTGCCGGTCCATCGCCTTCAACTTTATAAGGCACAGGTTCGGCCTCACATAGAGTACTGTTCGCATCTCTGGGCCGGAGCTCCTCAGTACCAGCTTCTTCCTCTTGATCGCATTCAGCGTAGAGCGGTTCGAATCGTTGACGACCAGGCCATTTCGAAACAGCTTGACTCTTTGGCATTGCGCAGAGATGTAGGTTCTCTCTGTGTCTTTTATCGTATATATCATGGAGAGTGTTCCGACGAGTTGTTTGGATTAATTCCTGCCGCCGAATTCCACCATCGGACATCGCGTCAAAACTTGAAGTTCCATCCTCACCATCTCGATGTCTGGAAATCCACAACTGTGCGTTTCTCCCGACACTTTTTACCTCGCACTACTCTGTTATGGAACCAATTACCGGCAGGGGTATTTCCCAACGGATACGACATAGGGACCTTCAAGAAAAGAGCTTACTCATTCTTAAAAGGCCGGCAACGCAACTGCAAGACCTCTGGTATTGCAGATGTCCATGGGCGGCGGTGATCACTTACCATCAGGTGCACCTCTTGCTCTTGCTCGTTTGCCCCCTCTTCTATAAAAAAATAAAAAAAAAAAACCAAAAGGATATATAAACTCCGTATTATCGATTTAAGAAACTGCTAAGATTATTAGAAGCGTGGAGGGTCAAATAGTCACGATAATTTGAGCATATATCATTTGCAGTACGCTGGAGTTCACCAGTCATATCTATACATATAATAAAATCGTAGAAAAGTCAAAACTGTACATTGATTATTTTTTTAAAAGAATACTTGGGGCGTGATCAACAATCGATATCGAAGCCAAAAATATAGTTTTTAGAATTTTTGTCTGTTTATCTGTATCGGGGTAAACTCAAAAAGTACTGTATGGATTTACTTAAAATTTTGCATGAATATTACTAACAGGTCGGGTCAATATAATACCTACATATTATCACGCTATCACCTACGGGGGAGGAGCAGTGCGGAGTAAACGAAGTCCGCGCGGACGAAGTCGCTGGCAACAGCTAGTGTTCTATATATGGTATTTAATTTGCAGCACGTTGGAGTTCACCTTTCACGTGTTCTTTACACAATATTTAATTACTACTTAAGTCATTCATACTAACTTGAAGAAACTCATGATAACTTTGTTCCAACAATATAATTAAATTAGCAGTTATTCGCGACTTCATTCGCGTCTTCATTCGCGTGACCAAAACTCATTACTTTTTAATAGGTAAAAAAGTAGCCTATGTCACTCCTGAGTAATGTAGCTTTCTAAAAGAGAATAAATTTTCAAAATAGGTCAAGTAGTTTTGGAGATAAATCGTAACAACCCACAAATAAAAATTAAATCTTTTCTTTTTATAGTATTACTAGCGACCTGCCCGTGGTTTCACCCACGTAGCTTTTGTTCCCGTGGGAATATATATCCCGTGGGAAAACCTTCCTCAAGAATCTGTCTATCTATTAAAAAAACCGCATCAAAATCCGTTGCGTAGTTTAAAAGATTTAAGCATACATAGGGACATAGGGACATAGGGACATAGGGATATAGGGACATAGGGACAGACAGAGAAAGCGACTTTGTTTTATACTATGTAATGATGAAGCTGAGATTAGATAAAATCGGAGATGAGTTTTAATAGCTTTAGATCCACATCACTGGCAATAATTACTGCTAAAGTGCTGGATCATGAGTGATGATCTCCATCTTCGCTTCTTACCGACTTGATAACAAGTGTAGTTTTGTATCTCATGATAACTAGGACATGGGGATGTCAACGCCGGAATCAAAGATGTTAAATATTATTATTTCAATTTTTAGTAAACCTCAATAATATTTCTGCCTCATCCGAGGATCGAGTCCACTGAAAATCGAAAACCGAAAAACCGAGAATCAATCAAGAGTGCTCCTGAGTCTAAAAAATTTCAAGAATAACGAATAAACCTCAATAATATTTCTGCTTTACCTAGATTTCGAATTTCGGGACTATTTAATTTGAGCCTAATAGGCTCGTTAATAACCCAGTATATTTCAATACAATTTATGCAAATAAATATTTTTCATTTCATTAAATGTACAATGATTATTTGTTTACAAAATACAAACTATTAAAAATATAAGTATAACCAGAACAGCGGACCGTAATGGCCAGCCCTGCCATTAAATACCTAAAATTAACCTTATCTTCACTTTGTGTTTGATTACGTTAAGATTCCTGTTTCATAGGAATTATACCTATAATAGAAACCCGATATATTGAGACTTTTATGATGCTACGGCACCGGAAATTTAATTGTATATTCAGAAAAAGATGTCTCTAAGTATTGACATGTACGTTGGATCGATAGTCTAGCGATGCCAGTTTTTCTATAGAGCCATGAGATCCTGCGTTTGAATTATGGATTAAGCAATTTATAACCCCCGACGCGAAAACCGTGATGTTATAATAAGTTTGACCATTATGTGTGTCTGCGTGTATGTCTCTGGCACCGTACCCTTAAACGGGTAAACCTATTTAGGTACGGTTTTTTATTTGAAAGCTGGTTTTAGCGGTGAGTTTTAGATAAATTTAATTATACCGATTTTAAATAGACTTGTATCTCTAGACTCTGTCTACCCCGCAAGACAACGGGCGTGATCATACGCCCGGCTCACTTGCGGGCTAGGCAGAGTAAAGCGAATGTCTATAGACTTTCCGATTCACCACGATTCACCGGTTTTTATCGGTTGTCGAAATGAGTGGTTATCCCTATCGCCACATTTTACCGATCTGATAACGATTGTTATCGATTTTTTCCAGCGGCCACCTGGACTGACTGCTTTATGTGCCCATTCGAGGAATGGGAGTGGTAACACACCACCCACACGAATACTTGTTGAAAAAACCTCGATAAAACCTTTTTTCCTCCATTTACCTGGCCCGGGGATCGAAACAGGGACCTCGTGATCGGAGTTAAATAGGCTATTCCCTAGAGTATGAGGCAATTTTTATTTTTTTACTCGATTAAACAGAAAGAAATAGGTCATCTATAGTCTGGTCTGGTCTGGTCTGGTCTGGTAGTATCTGTAGTCTGGTTAATAGAATCAGGTCCCCTTTAAAGAAAATACCATATGCTACAATACCAGGCAGTTCATAACAGACTAAATATTGCTTATATTTGTCACTACCATCGCGACGGTGGGAAAGAAATGGTAGAGTTCTGCAATATAACCCCAGGTCTGGTACACCACTTCACCTATTCTTACTGCAATAGCGTCAGTGCTTGTCACTGTTGTGTTCCGGTTTGGAGAGTAAGGTATCCGGTAAACTTATATATGTAGCATTAACACCCGGCTACACGGATAGCAATGCACTATTAACATATTTGGTGCGTATAGGCTATGGTTGTCTCTTTCCATCAGGTGAACCATTTGTTTGTTTGCTAGTTTACGATATTAAAAATGTTTTTTGGGTCAAGCGGACAAGGACCCGGGCGACAGCTATTCGAGCCATTTGTTGGATACCACCCAACTCGGATACTATAGAGGTGAAATGTTATGTCAACAAATTGACATACACCACGTTTTTAAAATTCTGTACCTAAAAGGTAAAAACGGAACCCTATGACTAAGCCTCCGCTGTCTGTCTGTCTGTCACCAGGCCGTGCATGTGACCGCGTTTGCATTCCGTAGTAGTTTAAAAAAATATATGTTGACGTGTCAAAATAACTTATAAAAAGTTTTATTGGATAAGTACTTCTGATTCTTAATTTCTATCTCATAAACCGTGATAGCTAGAAAGCTGAAATTTTCACAAATTGTCTATTTCCGTTGCCACTATAACAACAAATACTTAAAATAAAAAACTGAAAATATCAAGGGGGGGTCCCAGTACAACAAATATAATTTTTTGCCATTTTTTTATAGATGATAGTATGGAACCCTTCGTTGACGAGTTCGACTCGCGCTTGACCGATTTTATTTACATTTATAACCTTAAGATAAAGTATTTACATATAATAATAATAATATATGTATGGATTTTGCCATGTAATAAAGAAATAAATATTTACAATAACAATATTAAAGTTGGTTAATTCAGATAAAAAGTATTCTGTAACCAACGTTGGAACATATGAAAAAAGTATCTTCACGCTCGTAACCCGAATAGGTAAGCAGAAGTATAACCAGTCCACCTACAATTAGCTGAAGATACTCAGTCTCACAATGTGATAGGTGGAAAGCCTATCGCCAACCAGGCACTTATCTAAACACGGGCAACGTTGTTTTTAACAAAAAATGGAAAAAACATATTTACAAATTGCTCGACCCGGGAATTGAACTCGGGACCTCATATAACAATAATATTGACATGAACTGACTGAATAAATGAAATAACGTGCGTCTCTCACGCAGACGAAACCGCAAAGAACAGCTTTTATAGACGAGGCATCGCGACAAACGGGAAAAAACTGGTTTGTTAAATCACATTTTTTTGTATTGATTGTTAAACAACAATTTTACAAAAATTATACGATATACCTGAAGATATTACCTAAGGAATGTGCTAACTTATTACATGATAGAATGTACTTTACTCGATCATATAAAATTCCGAAAACAGGCTAAAAAAATCTCTAAAACAAATAATTTATTAATAATATTTCTAATTTTCCACATGATTTTATATGGTGATATTTAGTTGTAAATACAAAAAAAGAATTTGCTTAATTTTAGTTTTCAGCTGATGTCCTATATTTATTTATCCAAAAATTAACACGTTTCCCAGCGGTTTCAGAACATACCGCGCCACCCATTTTCTATAGAACTGACGCGCGTCGAAATACCTCGCCTTAATACTTATTTTATTGTCGTGGGTAATAGTGTTGGGTGTGCAACTACTTTAATTAAGTTTATGTTAAAAATTATGTTTATTGTACACCTGTTTTTTACCCTAAAATAAAATAAAATAAAAAGCACGATACACGACAAGTATTTCAATAATACCACAGGTACAAATTTAGAATTATTCGATTTTAAAATAATCTGGCCATTCTATTTTATCTAGGTACACGACTGTAATATTTCAGCCAGTTGTAAACCTTTCATTCGACGGAGATAAGAGCGGCTTCACCTGATAAATCTTATATAATTAAACGCGGTATTACCAGACCAGCTACCGTTTATCGCCCATTTATCAGACGGCTTATCTCTGGTCAAGTCAGACTCATTTCAACCAACCTCAACAATTAAGTGTTTCTTGATTAGTCTGTTTGTATTTTACCGTAATTATTGTAGTGATTGGATTGTTTAAGTTCGTGATTAGGTAAACTTAAAATGCACGTTCGGGAATTTTGGGTAGAACAAAAAAATCTTAAAACACGTTAAGCGATTTTATTGAATACAAAAACTTCTTTAACCACTTTAAGTGATTTTGTAAAAAAATCTTTAACCACGTTTAGCAATTTTTTGATAGTCGTGATGTATGGCACTCGGTTCTCTCGCCTACCCTGCAAGGGATCTGGCGTGAAGATATGTATATTTATGTATGTCAAAAATTACTTTAAAAACGTTAAGCGAGATTTTCTTTTTTTTAACAACATTTTCTTAAGTGGTTAAGTTTCAGCGATTTTTGATAGGGACAAAATTTCTTTAAGCACGTTAAGCGATTTTTTGTAAGGACAAAAACGTTTTCAACCTCAAGCAATTTAAGAGACGAAAACTTATTTAACCATGTTAAGCGAGTTTTGATAGAAACAAAACTTCTTTAATCAAGTTTAATTGATTTTTTTGGAGACAAAAAGTTCTTTACCCAGTATACATAAATAATTTTCTATAGGGACAAAAACTTCGTCAAACACGTTGAGTGATTTTCGTCAAGGAGAGAAACATCTTAAACTACGTTAAGCGATTTTTGGTAGAGACAAAAACATCTCTAACCACGTTAAGCGATTTTTAGTAGACGCAAACGCAAATAATTCTTTTACTATGTTAAACGATTCGGTAGGAACTAATATTTTTATTTCCACGCCAAGCAATTTGGTAATGAAAAACATTTCTTTTACCTCGTCAAGTGATTTATTTTTTAACAAGATAAGCAAATTGGTAGGGTCGAACATTTTTTTAATCACGTTATACGATTTGGTAGGAACAAAAATTTATTTTTCGTCAATAATTTCTTACGAAATTTTTAAATAATTATTTAGTTAATAATGTTTTTCAAAAAGTTCAATAAATATTTAGTTAATAATGTATTACGAAAGTTTCAACAATTATATTTTAGCTAATAACGCTTTACTAAAATTTCAATTATTATTTATAGTTACTAACGTCATACAAAAAATTCAATAATTATTTACTTAATAATGTTAACGAAAGTGTCAATAAATAATTAGTAGGTAACGTTTACAGAAGATTCAATGATTTAACTTTATTTGTTTTTATAAAATACGAAAATTTACAGAAATTACTTATTCAGGCTATACAATTACATTACTATACAATATAAACCGCATGTAATTATTCTAGACTTTGAGTTTCTAACAATACGGGAGTATGACAAGTTGTACGCTTGTGTCGAACAGTCGGCGAAACAATGGCGCAATGTTTTAATGACAAAACAAATTGGAAAGTTAATAATTAAACCTAGACGGTTCAGAAATTCAATAACCTCGAGACTTGCTCGTGAAACAAAGGAAAAGCAATTCTAAAGTTCTCATAACAAGAAACTAGAAATGCTAAACATCCACAGATTTGATTCGAGTGAAACAGATTGAAGTTGTTGTGATCGTGAGACAAGTGGCAATTTAGTGAACTTAATTTTGAATAGACGCAGATCTAATTAATATTCGTTACTTCTTGCACCGTTCTGCTTTTGACCCAACTGCACTAGATGGAGGGTTGTTTATCGAGTGCATTATGTGTATTATGATGTATGTTTGTATGTATGTATATATGTAAGTACATATATTTCTTTGGCACGCTCGGTTGCCTTAACCGTTTGATGAATTAAAGCTTAAGCATTGCCATTAGATTCATCATAATTTTGAGAGTGACAAGATATGTAATTTTAATTAAAGTGGAGTGGGGCTAGAAGGAGTGTCATTTTTAGGGTCTCGCACGTGAGAACAAATCAGGACCCTAATAGGATCACTTATAGTATGTTTGTCTGTCCTTCCTGTCTTTTGTCAAAACCCTTCTTCTGAGGAACTTGTAGAGGAATCAAGTTGAAATTTTCAATAAATATTCATGTCTACACCCCTCTCAGCTATAAAAAAAATTAAACTTGTAAGTCAACATGATCAAAAGATATGACCGTTCATTCGCATATTTTTCGATTTTTTACGATTTCAAAAGGGAATTAAAGTCTATAAAGTAATTAATGTCCGTTGGCCTAGAATTATGAAATACTGCGAAAAGAAATGTTTTACAGCACATGTAAAGAAAAAATCCAAGAAACACGAGGAGGCTTAACTGGTGATAAGTGATAATGATAGAACAATACCCAATATAGTACGATATAAGTCAGGGACACTGCCGGCGTTTAAAGAATTAGTCAGCTCTTTTTCATTCACAGTCACTTCCACCGATAACTGATTCCTCAGAGAAGTAGTGTTTTTATTTTTATTTTTTATATAATAAGATAGCAAACAAGCAGATGGGTTTCCTGATGGAAAGAGTTAATCATCGCCTATCGACACCAAAGATGTTAATGGTGCCTTGCTATCTTGTGGCGGGGTCTAATGCCACATGCATAAGTTTACTGGCTACTTTACCCTCCAAACCCGAGCACGACAGTGTCAAGCACTGACGCCATTGCTGCAAGAATAGGTAAAGCGGTGGTACATGTATCAGACCCGGGTAAAACAATGCAGAACTCTACCACCTAGTAGCCACGATGGTAGTGACTTGCATAGCCAATCGATCGCCTTTTACAACCTGCCTGGCTAAACGGCAGTTGGCTTATTCTCCAAAGGGGAAGACCAACCTCACCAACATGGGGAAGTGTGAGGTGAAAAACTGCAGATCATAGATTCTAGGAGAATCGCACGGTTGAGGATTTCCAGACCTCGAAGCGGTGAAGGTGAAACATTGAACTCACTGTTTAATCCATTAGAACTATTTTGAACCGATTTCACGGAAAGGGAAGATTATCAACTCAGCTTTATATTTCGTTATGTTTATTACATCCGAACTCGCTCATTTATAAACCGATTGTAGAAATTATTTTTTTTGTTTGCGAGATACACTTGCCCTGTGATCTCATTTTAATTTGATGAAGATCGGATGCTAGATTCTGGGAATTCGTTAGTGGAAGTTTTATTGCTTTAATATATATACATATTATAAAATTATGTTAATAACTAAAGTTTGTTTTCAAATTTAGAAGAGATAAAATCTCTTCTATACAGTATTTGATCAAACACACCGTCGAATTCGACCAGCGAACGATCGCTAGTCTAATTAATCATGTGAAAGACAGTCAGACAGTATATTTGGTACATATTTTCTTTCTATCATAACATAGCAAACTAGCAGATGGGTCTCCTGATGAAAAGAGTTAGCCATCGCATATGTTAATGGTCCGTTGCTATCTTGTGGCGAGGTCTAATGCCACATTTATAAGTTAACTGGCTATCTTATCCTCCACGGAACACGACAGTGCCAAGCACAGACGATATTGCGGCAAGAATAGTTAAGGCGGTGGTACCAGACCCGGGCGAGACAATGCAGAACTCTACCATCTAGTAGCCACGATGGTATAATATTAATGAAAATACAAAAAAATACATATGATATAAGGAAAACCTACAATTCAGTTAGAAACTGTTCTTTAGCGCGTTTTTTAAAAGAATCAAAAGTCTGGCAGAGATGAATCTCACTAGGCAGAGAGTTCCAGAAACTTACTGCACGTACCGCAAAGGAGTACGTGTAGGCAGCAGAGTTACTAGGAGGAGAAGCGCAACAAGGTTCTAACGTTAGAGCGACACGGGGTATCAGAAGATCACTTTTTAATAGCAATTAAATTTTTAAAGGATTTTAGTTGGAAAGACGTTAAACACGACGTACGCTATTTTTTATTTCTAAATCAAGCAAATGTTGTTCTTACCTGCCATAAATTTAAAACTTTATTTTATTTATGACCAACCAAACAAATAAGAAAAATGTCGGATAGGTAAAAGGCAAACTTATATTTATATCGTATTAAAAGCACTTCAAAGTCAAAGTCAAAACATTTTTATTCAAATTATCCTTTACAGGCACTTTTGACGAGTCAACATTTTTTGAGTTACTACCGGATCGGAAACGCGGCCACACACTGAGAAGATCCGGCGGAAGAAACTCAGCGGGCTTGTCTTTTTTTGTGCATATACATTTTTTTAAACAATGTTTTTACAATTACAATTACAATGTATTTATGAATAATATATTATAATTATTATGAGACTGCTATGAGGAGCAATTAATCCCATGCCTTATTATCATCCAAATATTCAGATATTTTATAGTAACCTTTTTTACAAAGTTTCGATTTGATACATTTTTTAAATTTGTGTATTGGTAGATCTTTAATAGCATTTGGAAGTTTATTGTAAAAGCGTATAGATTGCCCCATAAAAGAGTTACTTATTCTGTGGAGACGTGATACATGCAGAGCAAGATTGTTTTTGTTCCTTGTGTTTACATTATGTACATCACTATTTTTCTTAAATGAAGAAATATTTTTACGAATATACATCAAGTTTTCAAATATAAACTGTGATGGTACGGTTAAAATATTAATTTCTTTAAATTTTTCTTTTAGGGAAACTCGTCTTTTAGGGAAACTTGTACTGTTTTACTTGATTTTAATATAATATTTGTAACTATTGCATTTCAAATTATTATCTATATAATTAGGAATTATATTGTATTTCTTACATGTACTGTTGAACCATAAACTTTCATTTATTTTTGCAAACTTTGTTTTTAGTTTGTTAAACAAGACGATTAAAGCAGGCGTACTTGCTGTTTCTATACTTTGAACACTGAATATCGTCGGCACTTGGTAAAACTCCATGCAACTGACATTTCAGAAGAAGCATCTATTAACATGTGTTGCTTTTGAGGGCCAAATTTTCATGGACCCTCATCATTCTCCTTTCTCTTCAGAAAAAGAAAACTTCAGACTTGAATAAATAAAGAAAGTGCCTAAATTAAGTAAAAACTATTTGAATAGTAATCATCAGATTCCCATTTTAAAGACCACAGGACGTCCAGACTTCAAACATTTAATAATAAATAAATCGTTTATTTCATTTTCCAGAATATTCATTACATATTTATTGAGGCTGGGGACCCCTTTTAAGTACAAAATTACTTGTGCCAGGGACTCCAAATATTTATATTTATCCTATAATAAAAAGAAGATATATTTGACACTTTCATTTTATTTTCCCAGTTTAAAGTGGAATGTAGCAATTTATTCCACTTTCTGTTACGCTGTACCTGTTAAAATATTATTATAGCTTTAGCATTGCCCATAAAACATCACGATTTGAATATCCTCATTTTGTTTGGAGCCGATTTGGTGCGAGAAAATTTCGTATTTAATAATTTCCAATAACTCTTCATTAATGGCAATGGATTGGATTTATATTAAATAAATCATATCTCAAACACGATTGGGCGCCCATTATCAACGTAAGTAATGTTTTACAGAAATTTCCATTATCGGATAATCGGCAAAAATGCGAAATAGAACTCATAAAAACGTTCACGTTTCGACGATATACAAATGGCGTCGAATGCCTTTTGGTTGTAAATTATAATGCTGTGACATATTGAACTTATACTAAAATTATAAAATTGATGATTTTTTGTCTGTTTCGCACTAGTCTCTGGGTGATCTACGGCTATAGGCTGTCTTTCACTCGACTGAGCAAAACAATAGTTTTTGTCACGTAGCAATAATCACACGAACAAAGTTGCGAATAATAGCTAGAATATGATATACCTGTCAGTATAAATTTTCTCTTATCCGTTTAATATAATATTTTTCCCCGTATTGGACCCGGGCTCCTTTGAAGAATAGACCAACTGCCGTTTTTCCGGACAGGTTGTTAAAGGCGACCGATTGGTCATAGTGTTACTATCATCGTGAGTACTAGGTTGTAGAGTTCCGCAACAACTCACCCTAGTAATTGATACCACCGCCTTACCTATTCCTGCCTGTCAGTTCTTGTCGCTGCCACAAGATAGTAACGCATCATTAACACCTTTGGTGTCTATAGGCGATGGTTGACTCTTTCCATCAGGAGACCCATCTGCTTGTTTGCTAAGATTTGCTTGCTTGTAATGGATAAACTTAAAAATTACTGTACGGATTAAAAAAACATCACCAATATAGAGCTACATTATCACTGAGTAACATAAGTTACTTTTTGCCCGACTGAGTAACAAGGACCAAAGTGTGTATGTCCCGCGGACGAAGTCGCAGAAAATAATTAGTATATTATAATGAAATACCGCAACGTTTGGTATCCATTACGATAGGTACACATTAAGATGCTGACTAGAACGAATTTTGTTGATATTGATGTGATTTAAGGAGTTTTTTTTAAGAAAAACTGTTATAGCACATCACAAAAAAATATATGTTAATATTCATCATAATATGTCAAAGACCACAGACGAACTCGATACATAATTGAACAAAATCGAGTTTATAGAAAATAATTGCGAAGATTAGTCTTAAAATCATCATTAAACGGTTCTTATCTCCATTTTTTTTATGTATAGGTCTGCAATTAAAAACATGAAGTCATCATATTTATACAAAAACTGATAATGAATGATATTTGAAAATATTCTACACTTTTATTTCCAATATTAATTATTGTAAGAGCTGGCCGCCCAGTTACACTGACAGTGGGCTCTCGTTTACTCTGATAGAAATAGACAGACTGCGCCGACGCGCCATACTTTTGGTGTTGACAGCGTCCTAATACATGTAAAATTATCCATCCTCATCCACTACACTTTCACGGTCAGTAGCAATGAAAGCACACAGTTTACCTACTCAGTACACGTCTCACTACTTCACACAACACGAGTACTTCGAATCGTGTTGAGTGAAGCACTGTTTTTTTCTTTTCCAAAGCATCTTTGAGAGAAACATACACTATTTCACTCGACATGAGTACTACAACTCGTGTTAAGTAGTACAGTAAAACGGGGTAAATATGAATGATGGGACGAAAAGGGACGAATTAGATTATTATGTTAAATTAGTTTCATCTCTCCCGTAATAAGTTTTGTCCCTTTTTACCCCTGCATCCCTATTTATCCCGTTTGACGGTAAAACGTACTTTCAGTACATATACCTATTTTTTAATATTAAAAGATAACAAACAAGCAGATGGCACTCACGAAGGAAACCCTCTTCTATAGACACCAAAATATTAATGGTGCGTTGATATCCGTGTGGTGGGATGCATAATTCTACGGCTACCTTACCCTCCGTACTGGAGCACGACAACGACAAG
Source organism: Apodemia mormo (assembly GCA_036924255.1). Lineage (NCBI taxonomy): Eukaryota > Metazoa > Arthropoda > Insecta > Lepidoptera > Riodinidae > Apodemia > Apodemia mormo. The sequence continues at coordinate 2,065,963 of JAUPFN010000008.1, forward strand.
TAATGACGCCATTGCGGCACATATCACTTTTTACCTCGCACTATTCTGTTGTGGAACCAATTACTGGCAGGGGTATTCCCGAACGGATACGACATAGGGACCTTCAAGAAAAGAGCTTACTCATTCTTAAAAGGCCGGCAACGCAACTGCAAGACCTCTGGTATTGCGGATGTCTATGGGCGGCGGTGATCACTCACCATTAGGTGCACCTCTTGCTCGTTTGCCTAATCTTCTATAAAAAAATATAAGAGGAGAAGGAGGGTAAGGTAGCCGATAGATTTTTTCATGTTACCTTACCCTCCTTACCTACATGACATTGACAAGCATTGACGCTATTGCGCCATAAACAGTTAAGGCGGAGGTACCGAATACCCGGGCGAGACATTGCAGAATTCTACATAACGGCAGATAGGTCTATTCATCAAACGAGCTCGGAACAACACTGTAATATTATACGCGGGATGAACACGCCCTAAGTTATTTATTATGTTGTCCTGCAATGGAGTGGATATCTGGGGATAAATGACTCTCCATTCAATCACGTCCTTTTTCGGAAAAGCATTTTAATCCGCTAATGTGGTTAATGTCTATTTCCGATGTTAAAAATAATATGAGTTGATGTTTTGTACAAACCCTTGAAAGCTTTTAAGGCTTTGTGTTGTATTTTATATTACAGATTATTTTTTATTGTATTTGTTGTTTGTCTTCTTGAATACATTACCTACTTATAAATGCGAAAGTATGTTTGAATGTGTAGTGTATGTGTTGACTGTGGATCATACAATTAAGATAAGATAAGATAAGATATGATTTATTATAATTACTTAGTTTAAAAGTACAGTACAATAGTTTATATTTCTGTTGGACTCCACACTAGGCAAAGCCTGTGGCGTGGATACCATGCAGTGATTTCCGTATATACAATTAACAAAAATTTCACGGGAGGTAATAAAGTTATACAATAAAACAAGATGAAAAATTAAAAAAAAAAAAAATTGAAAAATTAACAATAACAGGCACAGTAGGTGTTTTAGACTGCTGAGTGTTTTGCGTGACTTACATATTATGAATAAGTGAATGTTTCGTTTTTGCGTGAGTTTTTTTGTGTTTATATGTATACGAGGGAGAGTGTGTGTGTGAGTGTGTGTGTGTGTGTGTGTGTGTGTGACTAAGATTTAGCAATTCGTTATTTATATTGTGCGTGCGTGCGTGTAGGTGGGGGCACGCGCTATTGTAAGTAAGGTATAGTTTGGTATCACAGTACGATTCAGACCGTCAGTAGGTGCATACGCGTGTATAGTGTTAGTGAAACCACACCCAGGTATACCAGTGAACACCACAGAATGGATGTTTGTAACCATTTTACGCTAAAACGGCTTAACCGATTTGGATGAAATTTGGCATACATAGAGATTAGGTCCTGGAATAGCACATAGAGTATAATATAGAGTATGTATTCAATAAATAAATGTTTATTTTATATATTATCACACCGCCGGGTTCCTTTGAAGAATATGTCAACTACCGTTCTACCAGGCAGGTCGTAACTTTTTATCTCGAAAGTATAAGTTGTTCTCGTGGAATTCACCAAAAAATTTTTAATGCAGCGAGTTGCAGGGCGCAACTAGTATCACATACATATTACTAGTGTGAAAGTTTGTATGTTTGGATGTTTATATGCTTGTATTTATCTGTCAGAATGTGCAAATTTTTATGTTGGTATGTTAAGATGTTTGATGTTTGTTATTCTATCACATAAAAACGGCTAGACCGGTTTGGATGAAATTTGATACATAAGTAGATAATGATCTGGAATAGCAAACAGACCATTTTTTATCCCGCAATAATAAGTCATCCCCGTGGGTTTCACCAAAAGCTCATATAACACAGTTAGCTGCATGGTTCAGTTAATTTGAAATAAGCTATCATTTTCAACCGACTTCTAAAAAAAGAAAGAAGCTTCCAATACAGTTGCATTTTATGACTATTTATTAACTCAGAACTTGGTCATTTATCGACTCTGTTACATTTATCGGGAAAGAATATAGGGGAGAGAGTAAAATAAGGGAGGAGGTGGGAGAGGGAAAGATATTGTAGGGGGAGAGAGAAAGAGAGAAAAAAGAGAGAAGAGAGAGGAGAGAGGATGAAAAATAAAAAAATGGGGTACATAAAATCGAGTGTTCAAGAGACTCATGCATTTTTTTACCATAGCGTAAATCTTCCAGATGTTATATTCTTAATCTTGTCCTACAAGCACTAAAAATGTTGATAATCATATTTTTCGTGTAGGTCCCGGGCTCCTTTTTAGAATAGACCAACTACTGTTCTGCCAAGCAGGTCGTAAAAGGCGACCGATTGACTTTACGAGTCACTACCATCGTGGCTACTAGGTGGTAGAATTCTGCATTGTCTCGGCCGGGTCTGGTACCACCGCCTTATCTATTTCTGTCGCAATAGCGTCAGTGCTTGTCACTGTCGTGTTCCGGTTTGGAAGGTAAGGTAGCCGGTAAACTATGCATAAGTTTACCGGCATGCCATTAGACCTCGCCACAAGATAGCAACGCACCATTCAACATACATTTATACCTAATAAAAAAATTTGCGTATCAAAATTGAACTTAAAGAACACAGCCGGTTTTGGTTTTGTAAATCCCTTCTGTATCTTTCGGAGTGACGAATATTAGATAACCTAGAATAATTTTTAATACTTTTTAAGTTAATTAAATAAAATATATCGCTAAGAACAATCATAAAAAATTCAGATTTTGATTGGCTTCTATCATCGTATTTAAGTTTTGCCATTGTATAAAACTTTAACTACATTTGCATTAAAACAGAAATAAGTTTATATTATTATTTTCATTATAAGTATCAAATAATAACCCTCCCTGTTTTTGTACTAAAAAATAGATTAAAGCTAATTTCTTTTTTGTTATTTTAAGTATCTAAAAGTGTCTTGACAAAATCTTAGCTCGGAATTTTGTCAATCTAACTTAAGAAGTCGTACTAAAGACACGCAATGTCAAGAAAAATACCTAAACACAGATTATACAAGAAAAGAACTGAATGTTTACATTAACCTTTGCTAATTCCATCTATATTTAGCTACTAATTCCCAAATTTTAAAAAAAATTCTTAAATGCGGACAAGCAAGGGAGTTGATATAGAACCTTACGGAATATATTAAACTTTAAGTTATAAATAAAAAAAACGATGTTTGAAGTCTCACCTGTTTTCTTTACCGCGTTAACGCGCTGGATTGTCATGCCATCCTAATGACATCACGCCGTGGTAGTATCTACATTACATGATCTGTGGTTTCTATGAAAATGATATCACGATGACGTTTTACCACGGCGTGACGTAACACTTGCAGATAATATGCGTCCACTGTTACGCAACGACTGAATGTTTACATTAACCTTTCCTAATTCCATCTATATTTAGCTACTATTCCCCAAATTTAAAAAATATTTATTAAATGCGGATAAGTTAGGGAGTTTATATAGAACCTTACGGAATATATTAAACTTTAAGGTATAAAAAAACGATGTTTGATGTCTGCCGCGTTAACGCGCTGGATTGTCATGCCATCCTAATGACATCACGCCGTGGTAGTATCTACATTACATGCTCTGTGGTTTCTATGAAAATGATATCATGATGACGTTTTACCACGGCGTGACGTAACACTTGCAGATAATATGCGTCCACTGTCACGCAACGACTGAATGTTTACATTAACTTTTCCTAATTCCATCTATATTTAGCTACTATTCCCCAAATTTAAAAAATATTTATTAAATGCGGATAAGTTAGGGAGTTTATATAGAACCTTACGGAATATATTAAACTTTAAGGTATAAAAAAACGATGTTTGAAGTCTCACCCGTTTTCTTTACCGCGTTAACGCGCTGGATTGTCACGCCATCCTAATGACATCACGCCGTGGTAGTATCTACATTACATGCTCTATGGTTTCTATGAAAATGATATCATGATGACGTTTACCCAGGCCTGACGTAACACTTCCAGATAATATGCTTCCACTGTCACGTGACTGAATGTCTATTTTTGCTGAAATTATGTCCTAAAAATATTACTAATCTTTATCTCAAATATTTTAGTTTTTTGTTATCTTCACATTTTATTAACCATTAAAAACTACAATATATCCGATTTATTCGTGGTGTACACATGCCTATTGGAGATACATCAAAGTCAACGAAGTATAACTTGTTCAATCTTTTACTTTAATGTATGTTTATTTTATGTCTTTGAAGGATATAATGTCCATTTTGTGGTATCAATACAATGAAGTTATGCTCTTGTTGTTGTTGTGGTCCATCATACCGGGTTAATGCGAGTTGCTGAACTTTGCAAGTATTTGTGGAAGATATTCTTCCTAAAGAGATATTTGTTTACAATACCCTTCATCGTGTGAGGTGCTTATAGCAACAAAAGTTGTACTCAAAGATTTGTACTATTATATAATATTAAAAATATCGCTAGACAAATTACACGAACGATCTAACCCTATGGGTGGGCTTGGTATGGTAAGCAAATTATTTAATTGTGATATAGGTGTTAGTCAATGATACTAATACATAGAAATACATATAATATATAGTAAATACTGAAGATATATTTAATGAACACCTAAAGCCAGGTATACAAACATCTATGCACATCTCATAAATGTCTATTCCTGTCCGGAATTGAACCCAAGTTACATTGATTACGTAGTCAGGTTTGCTAACCACTCAAACAACACAGTGGTTGGAGGGAATACAAATTTGTAGTTTATTTTTATTGGTTTTTATCACGGATTAAATGGATACGCCTTTCAAGACATTTTCTTAGTTATCAGTGTAGCTTCCAAAAACATACAGAAATACAGAATTATACTACTTACTGTAAGCAATACCCTACCTTTGGCAATTAAAGTGGTGCATGAGAGAAAATAATGTAGTAGATATGGGCAATGATCAGGTTCTGCCCTTGTATTAAATATTAATTACTGCCTTTTCTAATTAAAACAACGTAATCAATTTTTACATTTTTATATTTTCTTCACATTGTCCAATGTAACCAAAACCCTTATTCTAATAACCCTATTCTATTCGCTCTAATTTTAACATTCTATCTTTTAATTCTCGTAATTCTCATAAATAAATATAAATTAACAAATACATGTACCTTTAATTGCTTATGTACGTTCTGGATTATTTAAAATACTATCGTACTTTTTAACAGAGGCCAGTGTGTGTTACACTGATCGATGTAGGAGACTGAATGTCCGAGTTTTCAACCCGTCTTACCCGCCATTGTTGTTTTCGTGCAAAATCTGTGATACCAGAGTAAATAATTTTAATTCGCGCAATTAACGATGTCGGGCAAAATCCTGCTTTATTAAATAAAAACCTAACATAACCAATGAAATAAAATCATTTCGAGGGTAATTTTTTAACCTTGTCATCTCATTCGATACAATAAAACAGTACAACATGGTCTATTTTTATTTTTTCACAATATAATATAACCTACAAATGTATGAATTTTGTCAGTAATAAGAGCGTTTGCTCATATGCTAGGCGACACGTTTCCTTCCCAATAGCCTGTCTATTACTATTCATGTGGTCTGTGATTTTTCTAATAGTTTTTTTACAATTTTTATGATAAGTATTTGTCAACCAGGAGTAATAAGTAGTCCAGTAATTTTAAACAAACTATCCCTCGTTTAAAAAAGTTTATAATTATTCTTTTTGTAACTTACTAACATTAAATTTAGTATTTTCATTTTTTGTCTATCTACCTGTAGGTTTGTATGTGTTTATAACTCAAGTCCGTTTATAATTTTGACCGTATTTGATAAAAAATCCTATAGTGTGAGCAGTTTATCTGCATGTTTGCTAGCTTATGTTAAAAAATATATGAGTCTAGTTCTAGGACAAAGAGCAACTAATCTCCAATTTATTGTTTTTAATATACATACATAAATATCATATTTAATTAAATGTTAAAATTATTGTTTTAAAAATATTGCGAGAGGTAATAAGTGAAATTTGATTTATTAAATAAAAATGTAACTCAGTAATCTATTGTAAAATGTACAAACAGCATGGAATAAAAAGCGTTTTTTTTTTTAATTTTTTATTTTATTAATATACGTACAGAACACATAGAGAGCACCAATAGTAATATATATTAAACAACTTAAACAAAACATTATGTCAAACACATTAAAGACACAATATGTAGGGTGATAATATTTAATTACAATAATTTATTTCGTTATAATTTAAATAATATTAATATACAAAAGTACATATGACACTACATGTATTTTTTAATGTAAATTTTAATACGAGTAAATTTGAAATTAATAGTATAATATTTATATAACTGAATCCAGAGTTACTTTCATACCTCCTGCCATCATTAAAATTCGACTATCTGTAACTTCGAAAAAAATTCGAATATTGGGAGTTCTTTTTTTTTATTACCACGCTTGCGGAAGCGCTTGACCACGATCTCGCCTGATGGTAAGCTAAGATGCGGCCTAAGATGGGACGCGCTTCCTTAGAAGGTACCTGTTCACTCTTTTCTTGAAGATCCCCAGATTGTACTCGTCGGGGAACACAGACTCAGGAAGCATGTTCCAGTGCCTTGCGGTTCTTTTTTTTTTTATAGAAGAGGGGACAAACGAGCAGGAGGTGCACCTGATGGTAAGTGATCACCGCCACCCATGGACATCCACAATACCAGAGGTCTTGCAGTTGCATTGCCGGCCTTTTAAGAATGAGTAAGCTCTTTTCTTGAAGGCCCCCAAGTCGTATCCAATTGGAAACACCCCTGCCGGTAATTGGTTCCATAACGAAGTAGTGCGAGGCAAAAAGTGTCGAGAGAAATGCACAGTTGTGGATTTCCAGACATCGAGATGGTGAGGATGGAATTTCAAATTTTGACGCGATGTCCGATGATGGAATTCGGCGGCAGGAATTAATCCAAATAAGTCGTCGGAACACTCCCCATGAAAGATATGATAGAAGACACAGAGTGAACCAACATCTCTGCGTAATGCCAAAGAGTCGAGCCGTTTCGAAATAGTCAGGTCGTCAACGATTCGAACCGCTCTACGCTGAATGCGATCAAGAGGAAGGAGCTGGTACTGAGGAGCTCCGGCCCAGAGATGAGAGCAATACTTCATGTGGGGCCGAATTTGAGCCTTATAACGTTGAAGGCGATGGGCCGGCAAGAAGTACCGTCTCGCTCTGCTGAGCACACCGAGCTTTTTGGAGGCTAGTTTAGCCTTACCTTCCAAATGACCGCGAAACTGAACGTAATTCGATATGTCGACTCCCAGAATCCCGATACTAGCTGAGGCTGTCAGGAGAGTATCCCCAAATCGAGGTGACACGACAAAGGGTGTCTTTTTAGCGGAAAACATGCAAAACTGTGTCTTGTTGGGGTTAAAAGTGACCAAGTTTTGACGACCCCATTCCGAGACATCGGTTAGTCGATTCTCAATTTCGGACACAAGCTTGTTTCGGCTCTCTTCGACGTGTTCCCGAGAAATACCGCTTCGGCCGGAGTATGTAGCATCACCAGTACTGTCATTTGCATAGCAATGTATGTTGCGAATTCGCATCATGTCATTGATATGCAGAAGGAACAGTGTCGGTGATAGCACGCAGCCTTGTGGAACACCAGCATTGACAGATTTAAGGTCAGAGCACGCACCGTCAACTACGACCTTGATGCTCCGATCAGCCAAAAAACTGGTGATCCACTTGCATAATTTCTCGGGAAGCCCATAGGAAGGCAGCTTTGCCAGAAGCGCTTTGTGCCAACTGCTTCCGCCCACCGATGTGTTAAGTATACTAGAAGATCACCAGCTGAGCGACCGCGACGGAAACCGTACTGGCGGTCGCTAATCAGCTGGTGCTCTTCTAAATACTTGAGGAGCTGCGAGTTGATGATTGTCTCCATAATTTTGGAGAACAAGGAGGTTATGGCTATCGGCCGATAGTTAGACGGATTAGAGCGATCTACTTTTTTAGGGATGGGATGCACTAAAGCTGTCTTCCATGAAATCGGTACTACGCCGAGTGAATAGGAGAGCCGGAATAGGCGTGTTAGTACTGGCGCCAGCTCTGGAGCACATGATTTAAGTACAATCGGAGGGATGCCATCCGGTCCACTCGACTTATGGACGTCCAAGGAAAAAAGTGCTTTACGTACGGAAGACTGCAAGAATTTTAATTCCGTCATAGAACTTAGAACTGCGGGATGGTAGGCGGTGCATTTCCTTGGTCGCCCAGAGTCGAGTTGGCCGCAAAGAACGAGCCCAAAAGATCGGCCTTCTCCCTTGCGGTATGGGCCAGAGAGTCATCATCTCCGTGTAAGGGTGGAAGAGAGGGCTGTGAGAAATTCCCCAAGACAGCCTTGGCGAGAGACCAGAACGCACGAGTTCCCGAAGGAAGGCGAACTAATTTCTCGCCAATTCTGCCAATGTGTTCAGATTTTGCCTTGGCGATAGCTCTTTTAAAGAACCTCGAAGCGCAATTGTACTCCTTACGTAACGCGCTGGTTTTTTCATCACGAGATGTCGACGCTGCAGCCCAAGCCCGGTAGCATTCCTGCTTTCGGCATGAAGCCGTTTTGCAGGAGCGACCGAACCAAGGCTGAGACTTACCACCAACTGGTACCGCAGAAAATGGAATGAAAAGTTCCATGCCCTGCAGCACCACATCAGCGATAGAGTCAGCGATGACACTCGGATCATCTAGCGAGAAGCACATCCGCCCCCATGGGTAGGACGCAAAAAAAAGACCACACCCCGTCCCAATCTGCTGACCTATAGTGCTAAACGCGACGACAGCCTGCAAAAGGAGGCCGTAATAGGCGCGTAACCGGCACTTTACTCCGGATCAGCTGACGTACCAAGAGGGACGTCCACAGATGCCTGATAATTTTCCGGATGGGAGGTCAGCAGAAGGTCCAGCAGTGAAGGTGTATGATCGTCCACATCGGGAACTCGCGTAGGCGTGGTTACTAATTGTGTTAGACCACATGCCAAGGCGAAATCGTGGACAGACCTCCCCGCATGATCGGTAGTGCGTGAACACAGTCATTCGTCGTGGTGGGCATTAAAATCACCTAAGATCACGATCTCAGCGGAGGGGGTCTGTTGCAACACGGAATCTACAGCCGTTTGAAGGTGCTCAACGAGCCTGTCGACTTCAGCATTTCCGCTATGGGACCTGTAGAGGCACGCATAGATGTGGGGATGGTCGTCGCAGTCTACACGCAGCCAGAGGATGGATAGGTCCCTATAGCCTTCAAGGCTGCTGAGACGTCGAGAGCAGATATCCTCTCTGACATAAGCACAAACTCCCGCCCGGGGTACAAATGAATGCTCGAATTTGTACCCCGGGTAGGATAGATATGAGGTATTAGCCGGAGAAGATATCTGCGTCTCAGTTAAAAAGAACAGAACCGGCTTAGCCGTCTCAAGGTGGTAGTGGACGGCATTTAGGTTTGAGTGAAGACCCCTAATATTAGTATAGTCCACGTTGAGTGTGGTAGGGGGTGCCTTTCGATTTCTGTTCGATTTGCCCCGAGCAGCGAAGTTAGAGCGCAATTGTATCCCCCCCCCCAGAGTACGCAGGGCAGCCTGGGCATCCATGATTAGGCTGATTACAAACCCCTGAACATGGATGTCCAGAGGGGGATTCTCCACCGCTTACGCTAGTGGTACCCCCCTGGGGTAAACCACTACCTTTAAATTGCGCTTTCATTGTGTTAGGGGGAGGGGGAAAGGGCCTCCGGGAACCTCACAGACCAAACGAAACGCAACAGCAAAGCTGTTACTTTACGTTGGTTCTAAGTGAGGTAGTGGTATCGCCCCGGTCGTGCCGACCCATTCAGCTAAGCATGGTACTACCACTTTTTTTTGACTGACTGCACCGGTGGAATAATTTCAAAAAAGAATATTATCCCTCCGGCGGGCGATGGGGTCGTCACTTCCCGATGCCGGGAAAATGTAGAGTCGAACCTCTTTGTCCGGTACGTGAAACGTCCACCATATAGCGATGCCTAGAATCTGTGCGCCTCGACGATCGATAGAAAAACGGCGATGGCGGAATCAAGTCGTGCAATTCCGCAGCGCACTCTCCTAAGTGTATTCGATAAAAAACCGATAAACTAGCCACTCTGCGGCGATGAGCGAGGCTCTGGAGTCTTTTACTTACCAGATAATCGTCGTTTATGAGCCTCTTGGCACGCCTCTCTATCGCCCCAAGAGTCTCCAACTGGTATTTGATGGATTGTTAGTTTCATCCCGATTTTCGAAAGTCGAATTTTGAGGTACTAGGAAACTGGTCTATTTTTACGATGACGTCACATCAGATCAGTTGTGGTCAAATTTTTCTCACCAAGAATAAGAGACGAATTCTTGGTAGCTACTTCAAGATTTAATAAAAAATCTGCCAACAGCAGTGACAAGCTTAACATTTCTAATCTTGGGATAGGTGTTGCAAAAAAAAACAGTTTCCATCGTTGAGAATCTCTCTCTAGCTCAAAAAGCAATCCACGCAGCTGCAAGATCTAGGGCCAAGGAACTCAATTATAAATTTGTATGGGTTAAGCAGGGTCATATCTACACGCGTAAGACTGAAACATCAGGTTATAAACTAATTAAAAGTGTTCAAGAATTATCGCAATTAGAGTAGTACTTGTGAATCAATAAAATATCTGAGCTTTAATTCAAATTGTAAATTCTGCATTGATAGTTATATATTGTATGTGTTTTTGTCTTTACGAGTATTACTACATTTATTAAAATTTCGTGAACGCTAACTGATCGTATTAAAATCTATTATCAAAATGTAAGAAGTCTAAAATTAAATGCGAAAGAGGTTCGGCAACAAATAATTACCAATAATTATGATGTGTACATTTTCACTGAGACCTGGCTAAGTAGTGGCAGCTTTAAATCTGAAATATTTGAAAATAGGTAAACAGACGGGATCGTGAAACCTCTTCAGTGTCTTAATCAATTCGAGGTGGCGGAGTACTGATAGCTGTCTTTAATGATTTATTATCCAAGCTAATTACGGAGTGGGAGAGCGCGTTTGAGGATTTACGGGTTTCGATCACCACTAATGCGTCTGTCAGGTAAGTGTCACATAATCATAAGATTGTGTGTGTGTAAGGAATGATATTTTAAAAATCTTTGTGGACAATGTCAGCACAGTTATGGGTTGCAGTGACTATAAGTGCATATTTATTGCTGGTGACCTTAATATGAGTGGAATAACTTGGGAAATTGACACTGCAGAAATAACTGAGAGTAATTCAAGCTGTACATTACCCACGAAATACGCTAACCGTGTACTTTTTCATAAATTCGTAGATTTGTTATCGTTAAATAACTTAAAACAGTTTAACTGCATTACAAACGCACAAAATAAAACTTTAGATTCAATACTATGCAACGAAAAATTTAAATATTAAGGAATGTCAGCAACCAGTAAGAGAAATGGACAAATATCACCCAGCGCTTGTTGAAGCAAAAATTGCAAAAGAAATTAAGAAATATCGCTACCTCCGTGTTGGTCGCTTACGCCGTGTTGGTCCCGGCCTCCTTTGTAGAATAGGCCAACTGCCGTTCTGCCAGGCAGGTCGTAAAAGGCGACCGATTGGCTATCGAGTCACTACCATCGTGGCTACTAGGTGGTAGAGTTCTGCACTGTCTCGCCCGGGTCTGGTACCACCGCCTTACCTATTCCTGCCGCAATAGCGTCAGTGCTTGTCGCTGTCGTGTTCCGGTGTGGAGGGTAAGGTAGCCGGTAAACTTATGCATGTGGCATTAGACCTCGCCACAAGATAGCAACGCACCATTAACATCTTTGGTGTCTATAGGCGATGGTTGACTCTTTCCATCAGGAAACCCATCTGCTTGTTTGCTATCTTATGATATAAAAAAAAAAACCTCCCCGACCAAACTTTTACAAACTAAGAGAACACCTAAATACAGTATCATGGATTGTTAAATTTAGCCTTTGTTAATGACATGTTTTCTAGGTTTTATAAAATACTTCACATGACTATTAGACAGTACATTCCGATGACCGTCGTGAAAAGTGGGTGTGTGTGAATCTCCTCTCAATTAATTAATTCATTAAGGCCAGAAAAGAAACTTCACGACCAAATTAAGCGATACAAGAACTACCTAGAGGTAATCGTGTTTGAATATTTAAGAGAAGATTGCAACAAACTACTCAAATATTAATCTGTCTTAACCTGCCGAGTAAATGATTTTTTAAAAGTAACCTTCAAATTAATGTGCCGATTGTTTTTAAAATGTAATTAGCTCTTAAAAAACATGTCAATTGCCGCAATTCGGATCAAATTCAATTGATTTGTCCGGGAGTTATTAATGGCGTCATCTTTTGAAAAAAATGTTTTTTCGACTTTGAAATTTTTGGACCAATTGATTTTTAGAGAAAAAAAATTCTCATTCTCTGAGACATGTGTATCTAGATTGCAAATGAAGAAATTATTATTATTATTATTATTAGAATATTTAGGGGACTATTTCAACATTTTTGTAAGCTAACAGACGAGTTTCAGGGGTCGCGTGCACGGCACTATACGCCGTGTAACTGACAGATTTAAGTTACAATTACCGTATATTATATTATAGTGCCATTGCCTCAAATACACATTTATAGTCTTTTTTACTAACAGTATAATAAAAGCGATAGAAGTCATCTCAACACATTAATAACAGATCTAAGTTAGGTTAGAGCACAGAAAGCGTATTATTCACTGCCTATCTTTAATTATTGTTAGTCTTTTAATCTATATTACCTTAAAATCATGCATTCCTGAAGATTCTGCTACAAATTAAAACCATTTATAATTTTAATAAACATTAAGATAAATCGTAGTGTAAAATATGTAGTCATATTGAAAAAGACTTATTAGCTTCTTAGATTTAAGAAGAGCGGCGAATGAAAAGCAAAGTTAAATTTCAAATAGAATAGAATATAGCTACGAAGATTGACAAATAACAAAAGAGATCGAGTAATATTCGAGTGTAATTTATTATGTTTCTCAAAACTTGTCCTTTCGGTGTAAATCTTAAATCATATTTTAAATATTATATTCAAAACATGATTTAAGATTAAAACATAAAATGTTCCAAAAATGTCGATAGACGGTAGGACGGTAAGATATCAAATATTAATATCTTACAACCTCTCTATCCTATCAACTCTTTGATATCATAGCATCATCGCCACCCGCCGCCTACATATGTCCACTGACTCTAAATGGGTTGCTTATTTTAAAATATTCCTAAATTTTAGGCAAATTATAGGTTAAATACGGACATTTTAAATTCCAACATTTTTATTTTCAACCGACGTAATGTAAAATACGTTGGTTAAAAATAAAATAAAAGAAATAACGGGGGTTATCAGTTTGGCACAATACATGTATGTAATATTGTGAGAATTAAATAATGTTTGAGTTTGATGATCTATTTAGACGTCAAAACACATGTACTAAATTTTGTAAGTGTATGTATGTTTGTATATTTATATGTTTGCCCATGAATTTCTCGAGAACTAAAAGCCATATCGAGATCTTTTTGATTTAAATCAGGTACCTATATTCAAACTTAGAGAACAGTTTAAGTTTCGTCAAAGACGGTTCGTTAGTTTTTGAGATATGAGTATAGTTTATATTTGAAGTCTGTTTCAGCACAAAAAAATGACCAAACGCCTAAGGGCGTTCTATCCTAGCCAACCTCATGTTATACAGAAAGAGAGAGAGAGAGAGAATAAAAGCGTACTATTAGTAGTTAATAGTAAAATTACTATTAATATATGTATTTTTAAATACTTCGATCTACCTATTTATCACTTTCGGGTTGGACGGCTTTTTTTTTACACAGTGTATAAATATGACTATTAGCGATTGACCCAAATATTATATAGGTGTAAGTATTAAGTCCTATTTCTCGGCAACGCGGCAACAATATTATGAAAAGTCGTTAGCTATTGAAGATTTATGTTCACTTCAAATATTTCAATAAGACAGTTCATTTTTCAAAAGCCTCCACAATAATGAACGTATTTGTTCCAGCCTTATTAACGGAGGCCATTGGACGGAAAACTCGAGGAATCCTCTCAAGCCAGTTTTCTTCAAAACAATATCGTTTGCCATTATTAAATCTTTTTGAACCATAAATCCCCGTTTTCCTTAATTTCTGTTTTTGGTTAATGTTAAACGTTCGCAATAATAGAACAAACTTACGATTGAATATTATTGGCTATAATCTATATATATTAGGCTATACTAGCCGCTACCATTTTCAAAAGTGACTACTAGGTCGGTTAGACAGTGTTACCATGAATATGGTAACACATTCCTGTTGCAATAGCGTCAATACTTGTTATATTTTTGCGTCGGTAAAGTGATTAGTAGACTTATACATAAGGCACTGCCATCCTGCCACACAGGTAGCAACGCACCATTAACATCTTTAATGTCCATAAGCGTTGGTTTCTCTTCTCATTAGAAAAAGACATCTGATTGTTTGCTATCGATTGATACAAAACAACAAAGTACTAAACAGTAGTATTAATTTAATTTGTTCTTTTATTAGGAAATGTTAAATTTAGCGAAATATTTTGTATAAAGTTTTATTGTTCAACCGACTTTTAAAAATGGAGGAGGTTCACAATCGGAATGTTTTTTTATATCATAAGATAACAAACAAGCAGATGGGTCTCCTGATGGAAAGAGTCAACCATCGCCTATAGACACTAAAGGTGTTAATAGTGCGTTGCTATCTTGTGGCAAGGTCTAATGCCACATAAGTTTACCGGCTACCTTACCCCTCCCTCCAAACCGGAACACGAGAGTGACAAGCACTGACGTTATTGCGGCAGGAATAGGTAATACGGTGGTGCCAGACCCGGGCGAGACAATGCAGAACTCTACCACCTAGTATCCACCATGTAAGTAACTTGCATAGCCAATCAGTCGTCTTTTATGACCTGCCTGGCAAAACGGCAGTTGGTCTATTCTTCAAAGAAACCCGGAACCAACACGAGGTAAATATGTTAACACGAGTAAAGGTGTTTATATGTTTTAATGCATATTTAGGATTCCATCATATGTCACTAGTCGCTATCATCATCATATATCACTATTGAACGCCCGACGAATGACACCTCGCTTTGACTTGATGTCAGCCACCCTTGCAATGCCGTCGCTTCCTGGAATTATGTGGATGATCCGCCCAAGAAGCCACATCAAGGGTGGGCTGGTTTTGTCCTTGATGACCATCCTGTGACTGGAACCATTTGGCTTTCTGTTGAAGTGAGGTAACATATTCGTCGCAAAATCTTTTCCAAATGAAATTCTATTACTAGTAATTTTAGAGTGAGACACAAAAATTAAAGATCGCTCAATAAGGAAAAGGTATGGAATCAAAGGGCAGGCATGTGTATAAAAATACTGCAATAAGCAAATGAATTGATTTGTTATATTATAATGTTAGGCGTTGTAATATATTTTTGTCCAAATACCGACCTAAAAAATAAAAATTATTATCATTCTGTATTATTTAATTTTAGTTGATGTAAATTTAATACAAAGATCAATTCACTAAATTATATAGCACTGACGAATGAATATTATGTATTTTTTAGCAATAAGTTATTACATTTGTGATTGAAAATGTGAAATTTTGAAATTATAATATAGGTAGGTATGCAATGAATGTTGTATATTGTAGAAAATAGTGTCGTTTTTATTTAAGTATATTATTGAACGTTTATGTTGAATTATGTGTAGTTTAAACTTGATATAGGTAGGTATTGTGTGATTAAATCGTTGAAAGATCGTACAATATAAAGGATTTGTAGATATATTAAGTCTATCACGACGATTCGCTTGCGGAGTAGACAGAGTGAACTGAATGTCGTAGTTAATATAATATGTCCATTGTTCAGTGTAAAGTAGATATAACATATAGTACCACAGTATTATTTATCGATTTCACAATTTAATTATGTTTTTTTGTATAAAATGATTTTGATGATTATGATTGAAGTATGAAAATGATTATGAAAGGATATTGAAACGATCTCACGGTTTTTATGCACTCTCCTCTTGATGGTGAAGGTGATTTATGACGTGATGACCGCTATCTGATATGAATGTGCCGTCGGCAGTCTGAAGACCGAACTTGCGAATTCTTCTAACGTTTCCGATGTTCTTGACCTTGAGTGTCAGCTATAGTTGCGAACGCTAAGACTCAGCATTGTTCACTCATGGTGATCATCGTACATAAGGCGTTGAAGCTTCTTGAAGTTCAGCGGTGACCGTGTAACGACCTTAAGATTGTGCAATTTCTTAGTCGATTTTTCCCATTAATCCGGCTCGTGGACCATATGTTGGGGCCAGTGCCCTTGCTACTAGCTCGGGAATTCTGGCTTGAAATAAGTGTGGACTGTATTTTGAAAAAGTATAATAATTGCACAATATAAAGATAGCCTGACAGTTCGTACTTCGTAGCGAACGATGATTTGCAAATATTCAAAATTGCCCGTTGTGACATTAGTGACGTCGCTGCCGTTAGTGATGCGCATTGATATTATTCATATGTCAAATTATCGTATGGCAGCGACTTGACCATAGACTCCCGCCGTTGAAGTGTCTTCAATAACTAGTAAGTAGGGCGCGTATAGTATTACTCTAGGCTGCCCTCAGGGATCAGTACTTTCACCATATCTATGGAACTTAGGATTTGACGATTTATTCTCATTAGCCTTGCCGGAAGGATGCTCGCTTATAGGTTATGCAGACGACGTAGCTTTAATGATACAAGCTAACACACGAGCACAGATAGAGTCGCTGGCTCACACTAGTCTTAATTTGATCATCAACTGGGGCTTGAGAAATCGTTTAAGCTTTGCGCCTCATAAAACGTTTTACTTAATATTAAAAGGTTCGCTCCTATCATCTCCCAGTATAAAAATAAATAATAGCACAATAAAGAGAAAAGAATCGGTAACATACTTAGGTTTGGTCATAGAAAAAAATTATACTTTTATAAATCATATTAACTATATCGGTGAAAAGGCTAAACGGAATTTCTTATCCTTTGCGGGCATATCTACCTCGACATGGGGTTTAACGTTTAACACTTTAAAGATAATTTATAACGCCACGTATTTAGGTTGTATCTGTTATGCTTGTTCGGCGTGGGCTGATAAAGTTACGAGTGGTGCGATCCGGCGCAAACTACTTCAAAATCAGCGTCTAGCACTAATATTTCTATGCAAAGCATATCGCACTGTAAGCTCCGAAGCTTTACCCGTTTTATCAGGCGTCTTACCATTAGATTTAGAAATTCAGCGTCGGGCTTCAATGTATTACAATTCTAGGAATTTTACTAACCCAGAATTTATCAACTCGCAAGCCCAAACAAAAATACGTCGCCTTTTTAATCCCGTAATCGACGTTACTAATGAATTAATTGATGAATGGCAGTCGCGTTGGTCTTGTTCAACTAAAGGACGGCATTTATATAACTTTTTCCCGTGCATCCGGGATCGCTTAAGTAAAACTTGGATAGAAATAGATCATTGTGTTGCACAGTTTCTCACTAGCCACGGTAATTTTAAAGCTAAATTATTCTCGTTTAAATTAGTTCCTTCTCCCTTTTGCGAGTGTTCTACATTAAACTGTAAATATGAACAAACTGCACATCACATTCTTTGGGAGTGTAATCTTTGGCAAAACGAACGTCGTCAAATGCTTGATAGTATCCAACGTATATCCGGTGTAATTTATTACTCCGATCTTGTGGGTACACGTGGGAACTTCCGTGCCTTCAAACGATTTTGTCACACTTACTACTGGAAGCAAAATTAAGTAGGCCATTCTGGTAGGTCCCTAATTTCCAAACTTCCGTGGTGCAATAGCAATCAGGCTTAACCTGATTGTAAAAGTCTCATTTCGTAGCATTTTTATGCTTTTAACATTTTGCTGTCTCCTGCTAAAAAGGGAGGGAAACAGGATGTATTTTCCTACTCCTCCTATATACTTCGGATTAATTTCGTTGCGGGATCCAAGACAGCTTAGCTTTTCCCCAGGGCACCCTGAGCTCGCAACTCAGAGGTTATCAGGACGGTTGCCGCTGTTGATTCTGGTTTACAGAAGTTACAGTGGTGGGAACGAGAGGTGGGCCCATTGCCCTTAAAAAAAAAAAAAAAAAAATTCCATCATATAAAGATGGATTTGCAGAATTCTCAGACGGGCTTACATTATTTTCATATCGTGAAATACCAAAAACAAAATGGCTATCTTCGGGAAAACACCACCACGCATGTGACCGAATAACAAATTAGTTAATGGTGAGTTGATATACATGTAGCAGCGATATGATGCCAAATGCATAGCTTTATTACCTAACTAATCTTAAAACCGGAACGTGAGAATGACAAACATGACTTTGGCAGGAATAAATAACGCGCTGGTAAAAAATATGGGCAAGTCGTTACAGGACTATACAAACTTTTGACCTTAAGTAGTGACAAATTTGATCAATAGATCGCCTTTTACGAACGGTATGATAAAAAAGCCGTAGATGTATATAAATGAACATGATGATAATAAATAATAAATAAATAAACATTCACGGGACAAATTACATTTACCGACCTAACTCCAAAGTAAGCAAATTATTTGCTTGTGTTATGGGTGTTAGTCAACGATACTGATACATAGAAATACATATATAAATACTAGAATATATTTAATAAACACCGAAATCCGGAAATACAAACATTTATGCTCATCACACAAATGCTTGTTAGGGATCGAACCCGATACCCGTCAATTGCGTAGTCAGTGTCGCTAACCACACGACCAACAGGGCGGTTAAATGTTTCGTAGATGTCGTAGAGGTCGGATGTTTCGTTGATGTATGTACATTCTCCAAAAAAGTTCGTGTCGCGGCTTATTAAGGCTATTTTTATATACAGAGAGGCTAATTTTTTCCTGATAAACAAATTGTTCCTATAGAATTACGAGAAAATATATAATTTAACGGACTGCTGCAGGTTTATGCCACTAGAACTTAACGAAGAAAACGATTTAATTGGCAAACTTCCGCCAATTTTCGCGTGTGCTCTTGCGATACCGCTGAAAAGTAAATATTTAGAAAATTCGTCAGCACACGGCTCATTTAATTTGAGTAATAGTATATTTGTATATATTATTTAATTAGTTTAAATTTAATTACGTTCGTAATTGATGCTGCATCTACTTTCATACTTTTTTAATTTCGTTTCCGGTGTTGCTAATTTGTTTTTAATATGTTTCAAACAGTGAAATTGTATAACAGGCAGCCAATTACAAGTCGTAATTGGCTGCCTCTTATACAATTAGTAATTTTAATTTGAAATAAATAAATAATTTGATATGATAGGGGTATAAGAGTTAGACGTATTACGTGATAATGACAAGTATCTATATATTTCTGTTCAAAGAGAAACCCTGTGATAGACAGATAGACGAAAAACAGTAGAGAAATATTAATACTGTTCGTCACCTTTAGAGTTGAGCTACATATGTCATCACGTTATTGCTTTTATCCGTCGCCCTACCCTTGTCTGTTGTTCTAAACAACAAATTGTTAGCATGAGAAAGATAGCGGGAATGCGATTTTGTAGATCCATCTCTTAAAAGTCCCAATATTAAAGCTAAATAAATAAATATTCACGGGACAATTTATACTTACTGATCTAATCCCAAAGTAAGCAAATAATTTGCTTGTGTCATGGGTATTAGTCGAAGATATTAATACACAGAAATAGATATATAAATCATTATATATAATAAAACTAAATATATAAAATGTGCGTGCCGATAAAACTTAAAAAGGAATCCCGGCACGATAAAGGGATTTATATAGTGTGATAGCCCTTTATCCCCCCTTGAACAAGAAAGTTCCCGTTATAAAGGGCGTGTTTTTAAAGATATAAGGATTTTTTCAACCCTTCAACTTGGAAATTAAGTGCAGTGGAGCCATCTGTTGTCGAGTATTTGAACTTCATTCAGAACAACGATTATTTGGGTTCATTTTGAAAGGCACTGCGAGCAATTGCAGCATGTGTAGTAATGGCGCGAAATTTAAAATTCCAATTTCAATAAAGTCTTAAATTACATTTGTTATATTTCAACTACCACGTAATCTCACATCAACTCCCGAGCGAAGCCGGGCATCATAGCTAGTACTAGAATATATTTAATAAACACCAAAACCCGGAAATACAAACAATTATGCTCATCACACGAATGCTTGTCCCCGTCGGGGATCGAACTCGAGCCCCGTCGATTGCGTAGTCAGGTTCGCTAACCACTCGACCAACGGGGTGGTCAAAAGCTACTCGAAAAAAATCGTGTGATGTAGGCTGTCCCTAATTTTTACTGTTCGTATAAACCCTAAAAATAAACAAATGCTCATTTATTTACATTTACGTTTCTGATTTCAATTTATTAGTAAAAAAGATTTTACTTTGATGTGTCCATTATTAAAATACTCTCTTTTGATGAACTCAAAATTTACCAGCTTAACTTCATAAACGGTACGTCCTTATTTGTTATAATTATTTTGTTTTCGAACTTGAAATTGAGAAACGCATAAATTATCCTTCTGCGTTGTATGCCATCAAAAACAGCTGCCGTTGAGCTGGCAACGAGAAGAAAATAAATATTTAATAACACATAAACGACGCGACGAGTCTGAGTACAATCGATAGCGAAGTTTCGTTTTGAAATTCGAAGTGATTTCAATTCTATTATTTGTCGTGTATATCCCAAGTGTTAGTAGGTAGCGTGATGTGTGGTTTCTCATTTGTCAAACGATCGGATAGGGTTTTTGTTATAACCTGAAAAGTTTTTTCCCATCGAAGTCTACATACATATTTCCACATTCGTAATTTATGTATGCTTCAGCAATTATATTAAGCCAACATTTCGGAGTATTGCTTGAAGCGCAACGTATTTGAAGTGCATCTTCTTCTTCTTTGCCGCTATACTCTTATCAGAGTGTCGTGATCGTCATGCTTGTACTTTAGTAGTGGCAGATGTAATGCGCTTCATGACAGCCCGCCACTTCTCTCTGCTTGCCGTCATCCTCGTGCACTCATGCACTGTATTGCCCAAGGCTGACTTGATTTGGTCGGTCCATCGCATTAGTGACCTTCCGCGTGGTCTAGTACCTTCAACTTTACCCGGAACAACGATACGCTCTATGGACTGGCTGCCTCGTCTTGAAACGTGACCAAAGAATGTCACTATCCGGGCTTGTACTACAGTCGATAGACGCTGCATTATGCCGAGTTCTTTGAGTATGGAGACGTTGGTACGAAACTCTGTCCACGATACCCCAAGCATTCTTCTCCAGCACCACATTTCCAGAGCATCTATCTTCTTCTTTTCCAATTCCCGCAATGTCCACGTTTCTGCGGCATATAAAAATATGGGGAAGTTAAGCGTGCGCACAAGTATAGTTTTCGTGGTTTTTATTATGTTCCGATTTTTCCATATTTTCTTTATTTTGTCCATACTATACGCCTCTTTATTTCATCGATACATCCACCATTGTTCGATATTAAAGCTCCAAGGTATATGTAGGATTCGACTATTTTGCAGTTCGCGATTTGTGGGACTTCTGGCGAATTATTGTTACTGCGGTCAATAATCATGATTTTGGTCTTTTTGCGATTAATCTTTAATCCGAACTGGGGGCTTATTCTCTCCATCCTACCGAGCAGTTCTTCCATATGGCTTGCACTAGTTGCAAAGAGAGTAGTGTCATCCGCGTAACGCAGGTTTGTGATTCTGCGGCCACCAACCGCAACTCCATCCGACTAATCCTCTAGTACTATGCGCATTATAATTTCGGTGTACGCATTAAATAGAATTGGTGAGATAATGCATCCTTGACGAACTCCAGCACTAGGGTGAAAACTGTTGGATAGAATATTGTCAGTTCGTACTGAGGCTGTACCCTCTTCATATAGGCGCCTAAGGAGATGTACAAGATGTTTCGGCGTGACCATGTCCAATAAAGTTTTCCACAAAACCGGCCATTCAACTGTGTCCAAAGCCTTACAGAAATCAACAAAGCAAATGTATGTAGCTTGTTAAACTCTCTAGACTTCTCGATGATCTGTCGAACAATGAGGATCTGTTCTCGAGTGCCCTTCCCCTTAACAAACCCAGCCTGCTCTGGTGCAATTTCCCTGGACAGGCACACCTTCAGCCGTTCATTCAAAATATGTAACAATATTTTGCTTGCGTGAGATATTAAAGCAATAAGGCGATAGTTGTTACAATTCTTCGTGGAACCCTTCTTATGAATTGGGGTGAAAACAGTGTGACTCCATTCAGATTGCCAATCGCCTGTCTGCCACACTTTATTGCAGATTGCGTGAAAAATGTGATCTCCACGTTTTCCTTAAGCTTTAATAGTTTCAATTCAGTGAATCTAATGAAGTAATGCAGTAAATCTAATAAGAAGTGCATCTAATGAAACGCAATTAAACTATTCCTCGAAGCGCACCTTTTAGTTGCGTTAACGAAATAAATTAAAAATACTATAATTTTATTCCTCAACGCGCCAATGATGAAAAATAGAGCATTAAAAATAAAAAAATATATTATCTAAATATTTGTGAAGTATCTTCAAGCCCGAGTTCCCGAAAAGTTAGGCAGAGGTACATCCAGTGCGCCCACGAGCAACCGAAAATACTTGGTCCCATAATGTGATAGGTGGCAAGCCTATCGCCATTTATCCATTCCAGGGCAACGTTGTCTTTATCAGAAAACTGAAAAAACACATTTTTGATTTGCCTGGAAATCGGACCCATACCGGGAACGATGGCAATGATTTCCCTTTCCACAAGGAGAGCCATCTGCTCGTTGTGTACGTATATAATAATCTATGATGCATAAAATTAGGGTAAATTTTTACCACAAGTAGTTGTTCTAAAATTTTAATTTGTATTTTGTTATTTTATATTTCAAAATCCTTAAATCTCTCCTTAACACGCTTATGTTTAGGCTGTAGATTAAATATCGTGTACTTTTTTAGAGCTAAAAATAAAATCTGTATATAATCTGGTACCGACTGGAAAGTTAGCAAACTGTTTCGTGAACTACAAACTCCAGCGTCGCAATTAACATTTTTAGCTGTGATTTTTAAATGAGAAACAAATCCGTAGTTCTAGCAGTTTCGTGTAAATTTCCACTTTTCGTAAACTTTTTTGGCTAACAGAATTCTCCATTTTCAGTTACAGTAATTTTGACAGTTTTGTATCTTTTGAATTGTTAAATCAATTAGAGTCACTTCAAACTAGGACTAAAAAGTTATTTTTTGAGTTCGATGTTTATAGACAAATAAATTATAATGTAATTAATTTGTAAACCCTAAGGCTACGTACGCACAGGCACGTAGTTTGCATAGTGCCTAGAGCCTAGCGATTAATTAACGCGTAGGTTAGTAAAACGAACACTCTAGAATGTTAACGATCGACCGCACTGCGCGCTTGGCGCCTAGCTAGCGCTAAGTGCTGCCGGTCGTTTACATATTAGAACGTTCGTTTTAATAAGCTAATAGATAGTTCGCTAAGCTCTAGGCACTAAGCAAGCCGCCTGTCGGTGTCCATACAAAGTTCGCCTAAAACCCAACTAATGTAGATAGATGCTTGTCATATTTTTTTGACGGTGAATTTATAATTTATTTTGGAATCAAAATTTTATAACAAACACATTTTTAACGCTAAAATTCACGAAAAAATTTTAAGAATTTAGGAAAATGGTATTGCTGATATACAATAAATATCTCGGCATAAAAGATTAATATGTTTTTGTATCCCTCATTATAAAAATAGACTAAATGCCATTCTGCCAGGCAGGTCTTAAAAGGCGACCGACTGGATTTACGTGACCAACGTGACTATAGGTTGTAGAGTTTCACAACGATGGCAATAATTTCTCTTTCCACCATAAGAGCCATTTGCTTGTTTGCTATCTTATAATATAAAAAAATATATTTCATTTTAACCATTTAGAAGTTAATATATGAACAATACATATAGCGACATATGTCACGTCATTCATAGTTTAAAAAGATGTCACGTGTTTCTGAAGTGAATAATTCTTTAGCCATTTTAGACAATTTTTGGTAGGGGAAAATCACATGGGTTCGCGTCAGCGTCATCAGCATGATTACGTTAAAGCACATTTATAGTTATACACAGTTAGTGCGTTCGTAAAATAATGTATTATTATATTGTGTTATTATTATGTATGTTCGTATAATATGTATTATAAACCCAGTAAATGTCACTTTAATTAATCTATGCTTGTAAGTAGTCTTTAGTTTTCAGATATTTTCAGATATATACTTTGCGGAAACCCATTATTTAATGAAGAAATTTTGCAAATTAAATACCACAATTTTTTATTCTAAGGAGAGTCTTTCCCTTCATAGAGCACTTCACTCTATGAAGGGTAAAGCATTAATATTATTGCTTCGCCCTTCATAGAGCGACGTGCTATTCGACTCTTCTGAAGGTGCTTCGATCGTGAAGTGTAATGTGCGTAGAGTAGATGGCTTGTTACTGGCTTTGCTTCTGACGTGGAAGAAAGTGTGGTGAAAGTGGGTGGGACTATTGTACCGCTGTGGTTTTCTCTAATTTCAGGCTTTGGTTATCCAAGGTAGGTATTATGACACGAAAGGTAGTGTAAGGAAAACACTACCTTTCGTTTCACTGTTTGAACGCCTCGAGCACCAAGGCCAAAATGAGAGCGCCCCACACAGGTGCAACGCCTTTTATAAAAGCGATGACTTTGCTTTTTTTTTGTTTGGAAAGTGTTGCCAACCAGGCGGTTGCCGATGAGGCAGCGTACTCGCACCGCCTAGGACCAGCTGCTGGTAACTCCTTATCTTCATCCTAGCCACAGCCTAAAATGATGAAAATAACTTGAGTTTTATCGTAAACTATGAAATAAAAATAACTTTCAGCATGTGTATAAATTCAAGCATGTTGCTTAAATTCTTATCACGGTTAAACATAGAAGACAGTACTGAAAATGCCCTTAACGTGATGTACCTAATGCCCCTATGCTCAGTGAGTCTTACACGTGTCTTTTCCGACACAAAATGATGGAATTGCGGTCACTTCAATGCTAAGCGAGTCTTACACGGGTCTTTTTTGAGACAAAATGATAGGATTGCGGTCACTCCAATGCTCAGTAAGTCTTACACGGGTTTTTTCTGAGACAAAATGATGGGATTGCGGTCACTTTAATGCCCAGTGAGTCTTACACGGGTCTTTTTTGAGACAAAATGATAGGATTGCGGTCACCCCAATGCTCAGTAAGTCTTACATGGGTCTTTTCTGAGACAAAATGATGGGGTTCGGTCACCTCAGCACTCGGTGAGTCTTATACGAATCTTTTCCGAAATAAAATGATGGGGTTGCGGTCACTATAATGCTCAGTCAGTCTTACACGGGTCTTTTCTGATATAAAATTATGAGATTTTAAACAAGTATTTTCCGAGTCACTGATGTGCTTATATAAGGTTTACAAGGCTTTCTCAGGCACTTTGTACCCATAGCATTCACGTCATTCACAAGTCTTTTTAGGTCACTCCGATGCTCAGGTTGAGTCTGACACAGATCTTTTCCCGATCACCCCATACCGTGACAACCTAAATATACACTAACTTACACAGGTCTTTTTCAGGTCAGTCTGATGCTCATATTGAATCTGACACAGATCTTTTCCCGTTCACCCCATACCGTGACTACCTAAACATACACACAGACATTTTGAGTAGTCTCCACTAGGTTGTCGAAGCAGTGATCATCTAAAGACGAGTCTAAAATAAATTTGATGAGCATGCTAACGGGAAAGGCGTCAGTCGTTATTTCGTCAGAAAATAATGGTTGTGTTTTTATTTTTGTGTAAAATGCGCTCAAAAGTGTCTAATGACTGAAGAAGAGTGTAAATGAATCGCTCTTCTTATGGCCATTCTTCTAGCACACTTTATATAAATTAATAGGATTTTAACCATTTGAAAACATATAAATTAATATGAATATAACCACTTGAAAACCAATAGACATGTGTTTATATGAACAAAATTTAAAGTTAAAGTGGTTAAATATATTTGACTCACGTGTAAAGGAATCATTTCTCTTATTACCATTCTTCTTACTGCCAATGAGTATTTTCTTGGACTAATAAATAAAAATAAAATCGGACAAATGAAATAAGTAGTAGTATATAATAAAACTGAAATGCGAAGATGGAAATCAGAGGTAACATAATCTTTAATTGTAGAGCAGAGACACGGGAAGAGCTTACCCTTAGAGTACATCTCATCAAAGTACGTTTATAAATGATTCCCCTTTCGTGTATTTTATATAATATTTTTAAACAATTTTATGTCTTACGTATCCGGTTTTTTTAACTTATTTCGTTTTCTTAAATAAGACAAATTGTACACTTTATGATAGATAAGAAAAATGTTTGCTGGTTAAAGTAGGAAAGAGATAAACAAGTTGAGTAGTTTACGACTTCTGAAGTATGTTCTTTGCAAAATGTACTTACTATTATGTCCGTTCTAATATGGGTTCATTGTGAATTCGATTAATTGAATAATTTTAGTTTATATAACCTATGCTCATGTTCTACGTCACGTCGTCGTCTATATAAATTTCCTTTGCTTAATAATAGTATTTTTTAGATAATAAAGAAAACTCCACTGATATTATTTAGATGTTTTATTTAACTTTGTATGTTTTCTCATGTTGGTCCGGGTTCTTTTTGAAAAATAGACCATCTGTTATTCTGCTAGGCAGTTTGTAAGGGGCCAAACAAAAGGGCAAGCTATACGTGTCACTAACATTGTGATTTCTAAGTAAAACCGCTTCACCTATTCCTGCCGTAATAGCGTAAATGCTAGTCATAGTCTTTTTGGGTTGGAGAGTAAGTTAGCCGGTAGACATAAGCAAATGGATGGCATTGCCATCCTGCCTCACGGATAGCAATGCATCATTTTCCATCCGATGTTATCTACTTGATTGTTATCAAATGATAAAAAATCTCTATACTAGCTTCTGCCCGCGATTTTTTCATGTGGAATTTGGAATCTGTAATCTTTCTCTCAGTGGAAATAAAACAAATCTGTAGTAAAAAGGAGCGTATATTTTAAGCTAGACCTCTCTCTAGTGTAATATATCGATTAAAACTTAATTCAATTCTATGCAGTAGTTTTTGCGTGTTGCGCGTACAATCAGATAGATAGACGGACAAAAATCCTACAAAAATGGTTGCTATGTCTTCTGAGACCCCTTTATGAGTTTTTTCAATTTCTACAATATACAAACATGAATTCGTTACAATTTCACAGTATTTGCATTACTAACTGACCCGCGTAGTTTCACCCGCGATTACAGTACACGCCAAAAGGCCATATACAAATTTCATAGAATATTTCATCTCCTGTTTTAGACAATTAGAGGTTGATTTAAAAAAAAAATACTTGTGTTTGGCCACAGTTCTTTAACTATTTTCTTGCAAAATGTCATTAATATCGATTTAGTTGTTTAGTCATGAAACAAAATAGGCAGACAAACATTCGAATATGAGTAAGGGTATACTATAGATAAATGATTGGTCTCACGGCAGTCAAACGCGGCGAGACCAATTATAAATGTATATAAATAAAAAAAAAATATTCACGGGACAAATTACACTTACTGATCTAACCCCAAAGGAAGCAAATTATTTGCTTGTGTTCTGGTTGTTAGTCAACGATACTAATACATAGAAATACATATATAAATACCAGAATATATATAATAAACACCCAAACCCGGAAATACAAATATTTATGCTCATCACACAAATGCTTGTTCCCGTCGGGGATCGAAACCGAGCCACGTTGATTGCGTAGTCAGGGCCGCTAACCACTCGACCAACGAATATATGTCGCATATTACGCAGATTGCTGAAGAGAAAATTGCAATAATAAAATATTCACTTATGAGCTCTCCATCTCACACAAAAACAAAAGTAACAAACATGAAATTGCCACATCTCTGTGTAACCCTGTGTTAAGATTAGAATTTCGTTCCAATAATATAAATTGTTTTGTAAGTGAAATAAACTGTATTGACTTGTTAATGTGTATTTTGATCCACGGGTACTATATATGTTTATTTGAT
Source organism: Apodemia mormo (assembly GCA_036924255.1). NCBI lineage: Eukaryota > Metazoa > Arthropoda > Insecta > Lepidoptera > Riodinidae > Apodemia > Apodemia mormo. The sequence continues at coordinate 2,094,306 of JAUPFN010000008.1, forward strand.
ACGAAAAAGCAATTAAATATCACCCCGATGTCCCGGTTTCAAATTGAAAATATTGTTTCATTGTTTTGTTTACAAACGGTTTTAATTAAATAATTTTTCAAGAGGAAATCGGAGCGGTGCGAATAAAATTTTTAATCAACCGATTAGAAATGAATGACGTTTCATCTCAGTTTTCAATAAGGACGCTTTGAGATGAATGAGCGTTTCGATGAGAAATAGCGCTTTAGATGTTAGATTTTTATAATTTTACTAAAGTTTTTCTTATGAAAAATGTGCTCGAGCTTGAGAAAATAAACAAATATTTGTTTGTTCTTTTCTTTGATTGAGACTGCTTGTATTATAAGGCGAAGGAAAGCTGACTAATTAGTAGAATTATACGATGGTTTACCTATTTTTTTCCACAACAATTTTCACTTTTCGTGTCTTTGACGTTTCGTAGTTTAAATTTGAAGAGAAAGGTATTTTTTTAAAAAGTGCAATCACTTTATGTTTGGTAATAGTTTATTAATAATCGGGAAAATTTCCCTTAAATGACACAATAATATGATCACAATAAAACAATCCTAATAATTTAAACTCAATCAAACTGAAACAACAGACTTCCGACTTTCTGTATTTCTGAAATCAGGAATCAGGTCTACACTAAAATTATATGGGACCATATTGGAAGTACCAAAAATCCCGAATAAAAAAATATTTTTGTAAATATCATGTTTTTGTATAACAGAATTAGACCTGAAAACTGAATAAAAATATAAATATTCAATTTGAGAACCATTTTTTTAGGAAATCGGTTGAAAAAACACCCAGTGTCGTTTTACAGTTACATGAAATAATCACGACGGCAATCGGAATGCAAGTTGCATCAACGACCACGCGTATCACTGAGCACATTTCGGTTTTACGACATAAATGATATTGTTGCCATCGATTTGCAGCCAGTGTGATGTTCCTGTGAGTATATTTTGAACGTTAGGTTTAGTGAATTATGTTATTCGTATATATGTCGCAGTGAAATTGTCAATATCGTTAGATTATAATCTACCTAAGTGATTTTATAATTTAACTGGTAACCTAACCTAACCAAATTATAATATCCCTAGGCAGATTATAATCTAACGGCTATTGAAAATTTCACTGCGACATATACATAGAGAATAGATTTTGACGACGGTGATAAGTGTATAATATTTCCACTTATCAATGTCGTCAAAATCTATTTTCTTCTGCTGAATGGATAGCAATGCTCCATTGATATCGTCAGTGTTTTATAGTCATTATAATTATAATCATTTGTAAATTACTTGATGTTGTAATGAATGATTAATACAGTCCAAAGATGGTTCATCATGTTTTAAAATTGTATTAAATATTTGGCTTTAGTTTCCATGCTTCCATAATTTTGCAGATAATTTACCTATTTATAAACTATTTAATTAATTACTTGAATTATACATATAAACTAAAAAGATAATGCTTTGTTAGTGTAAATATTATATACTCATCAATGTCGTCAAAATCTATTCTCTTCTGCTGAATGGATAGCAATGCTCCATTGATATCATCAATGTTTATAGTCATAATAATCATAATCATTTATAAAGTACTTGATGTTGTAATGAATGATTAATATTGTCGAAAGATGGTTCGTAATTTTTAAAAATTGTATCAAATATTTGGCCATGCTTCCACAATTGCATCTGCATCACAATTTTCGCCGTGTTGGTCCCGGCCTCCTTTGAAGAATAGGCCAACTGCCGTTCTACCAGGCAGGTCGTAAAAGGCGACCGATTGGCTATCGAGTCACTAACATCGTGGCTACTAGGTGGTAGAGTTCTGCATTGTCTCGCCCGGGTCTGGTACCACCGCCTTACCTATTCCTGCCGCAATAACGTCAATGCTTGTCGCTGTCGTGTTCCGGTTTGGAGGGTAAGGTAGCCGGTAAACTTATGCATGTGGCATTAGACCTCGCCACAAGATAGCAACGCACCATTAACATCTTTGGTGTCTATAGGTGATGGTTGACTCTTTCCATCAGGAGACCCATCTGCTTGTTTGCTATCTTATGATATAAAAAAAAAAAAAAAAAAAAAACAAGTTGGCGCGTTTACAGCAAAAAAATCACTTTTTGTCGTGTCACCTCGATTTGAAAATAGGTACTTTCCTAAAAACCACAGCCAGTATTGGAATACTTCGAGTCGACATATCGAGCGACGTCCAGTTCCACGGTCATTTGCAAGGCAAGGCTAAATAAGCCCCTAAAAAGCTGGGAGTTCTCAGCAGGGCCAGGCAGTACTTCATACCGGCCCATCGCTTATTACTATATAAGGTGCAAATCCGGCCTCATATGGAGTAATGCTCTCATTTATGGGCGGGGGCTCCACAGTACCAGCTCCTTCCTTTTGATCGCATTCAACGTAGAGCGGCTTGAATCGTCGATGACGGGACTATTTCAAATCGGCTTGATTGTTTGGCGTTACGTAGAGATGTGGCATCAATCTGCATCTTTCATAGGGAATTTCGGCTCTATCATAGGGAATTTCCGAGGAACTGTTTGGATTAATTCCTGCCGCCGAATTTCACCATCAGACATCTCGACAAAATTCGAAATTCCACCTTACCATCTCGATGTCTGGAAATCCACAAACGTGCGATTCTCGAGGCATTTTTTGCCCCGCATTACTCCCATGTGGAACCAGTTATTTTTTTGAAGAAAGAATGAGTAAGCTCTTTTCTTGAAGGTCCCTTAGTCGTATCCGTTTGGAAAAATTTCTGCCTGCCTGAGACGAATTTTTCCAAAGGGATACGCAATTCCTAAAAGGCCGGCAACGCAATTACAAGACCTCTGGTAGTGTAGTTGTCTGTGGGCGGCGGTAATCATTTACCATCAGGTGAGCCTCCTGTCCGTTTCTCCTCTCTTCTATAAAAAAAAACATACGTATCGAGCACGAAAGTCGATATCTTGAAAACTTTTTCGTTTCCTTCCTTTTCGTTTTATTTATTAAACCTAAATAACCTCCAAATGTTTATTAAATCTTAGATCATAGTTTACTTGCAATCTTTTGGCTGGTTAACAAACTAATTAACCTTCAAGGAATAATAAATTGAACAAAATATTTTTACTCAAATTGGTAATTTTAAGAATTTTTTACTTTGATGTCTTTGAAGGCAAATTTTAGCAAAAGCAATCCCATTAAGTACAATTTTTTTTATGGTTATGAAAGCTGAGACTTTGGAAAAGTTTTAAGCTCTACTTAGAACCCATAAAATCGCCTGTTTAGATTTTGAATTTTAAGTTGAAAATTGAAGTCATAGTTCTCAGAACGTAAAATTTTCACTTTACACTTAGATTTTCATAATGACCGCCCCGTTGGTCGAGTGGTTAGCGACCCTGACTACACAATCAATGGGGTCCGGGTTCGATTCCCGGCAGGGACAGGCATATGTGTGATGAGCACAGATGTTTGTATTTCTAGTTTGGGTGTTTATTAAATATATTAGAGTATTTATATATGTATTTCTATGTATTAGTATCGTTGACTGACACCCATACTACAAGCATATTATTTGCTTAATTTGGGGTTAGATCAATTTGTGTAAGTTGTTCAGTGATATTTATTTATTTATTATTATTTTCATAATTTCAAATCGTGGAAAATTTTCAAAAACACATAAAAAATTCATAACTCGAAAACTGTGCAAAATCGCGGAACATACATAGAGGTGATTCGGATCCCCTAAGGGGTGCCTTATATCTGGAATTCCGCTTGACACTTTTAGGACACTCTGTATACAAGGAGTTTTACGTGGATTTAGTTCAATCTGTGTTATTCTCAAAAAAAAAATCATTAAAGCAAGAATATTAGATGAATTCATGTCTGATGACAGTTTATGAATAATCAAAAAGATGCCACTTAAAATACACAATCACAATATTACAGTCCCAAATATATATCCAATATAGTTTTGTCATATCAGAAATAATTTTGATCACAATCGGAATGGAAGTTGCAGCAACGGTCACGCATATCGCTGGACATAATTCGGTTATATGACACAAATGGTATTGTCGCGGTTGGTTTGCGGCCAGTGTCGTAAATACCGGCATCCCTATGATAATGTTTCGATGAATATTTGAGATTCGGATTCACTGAATGCATTACTTATATAGATGTTATACATATAACGCTTCAAGAGGGACAAATAATAAGACGAATGTAAGTTATTTGGTCTAGGGGATAGCGTATTTGGCTCAGATTATGAAGTTCCGGGTTCAATCCCCTGATAGAGCAAAAGTGCTATGGAAGTTTTTTGAAGTTTTTCTCAAACATCTAAAATCTCAGTAGCAGCTCGGATTTTGGCGAGTACCATTCCCGTGTCTCGGGTGAGCGCGTAAAGCCGTCAGTCCCGGTTATCTAGATTATATCTAGAAATTCTAGATACGATATCTGCAAACAGCTTAATTCCCGACAGTCTTCGAACACCTTGCCTTACTATGTAGGGGATAAGCATGGAATCGTACTGTTTACGGATGACTTGGCGGACTTGGATGACGAATTGGTAAGTATGACGAAGTAAATAATGCGATTTCAAAAGTTGTACACTGGTTAAGTACGAACAATCTTTTATTAAATGGTAACAAAACTAAGTGTGTTAAATTTTCATTGCCTAATGTAAGGCATGTAGATACCAGCGTACAACTGGATGGAAACAAACTGGATCTGGTGGATTCCACTGTGTTTTTAGGTATTACTTTAGATAAGAAATTACAATGGGGACCACACATTAATAATTTAGCAAATAGGCTTAGTTCAGCAGCTTATGCAGTTAAAAAAATGAGACAGTTAACTGATGTCGACACAGCAAGAATTGTATACTTTAGTTACTTCCACAGCATTATGTCATATGGAATTCTTCTCTGGGGAAATTCTGCTGAAATAAATACTAGATTTGTATTGCAGAAAAGTGCTATTATGGCAATTTACAATCTTAGCCCGAGGGTTTCCCTGAGAGAAAAATTCAAAGAAATCAATGTTCTGTTATATCCCAATATGTATTTGAGAACTTGATGTACGTTCGTAAAAATATTTACTTTAAAAAAAAAAAATGTTGACGTACACTCACTTAATACAAGGAACAAAAATAATCTTGTTGTGCATGCATCTCGTCTCCACAGAATAAGTAACTCTTTTATGGGGCAATGGAGATCTACCATTCAATAAATTTAACAAAACTGTGTAAAAAAGGATATTATAAAGTCTCAGATTATTTAGAAGACAAAAAAGCCTGGGATTAATTGCTCGTCATACCGATCTCATTTATATTTTTTGTAATATTGTGATAATGTAAAAAAATCAATGATATGAAAAAAAAGACAAGCCCGCTGAATTTCTTCCGCCGGATCTTCTCAGTGTGTAGCCACGTTTCCGATCCGGTAGTAGTTTTTAAAAAAATATGTTGACGTGTCAAAGTAACTTGTAAAAAGTTTTATTGAATAAAGTATTTCTGATTTCTGATTTTTAAGGGTATTGACTCTTTTAGAAAACTGAGGTATGTTAGAGAAAGCAGCAGTAAAAATTTTTACAAAAAAAAATGTGTGTTGTATGTTTGTACAATTTTAATTAAAATCGGCTACACTCACGTTTAATCGGTATAAATTGCGACTAGTTTCGTATTTTATGAGGTCCTTCCTCAGGGTGAGTTAGTTCGCTCAGTATTATAGTGAAATATGCTGGCCACATGTCAGCTTTTAAATATAGCTAGAATTTTAAATCGTAGAATTGTTTTAGGAATTTCATAAAAAGAGAATCTATTGATTATATGATTTGGTTTGGATATGAGTCCAAATAAATGAAGTTAGCTAAAACAAAGTCTTTCCTTCTACAACAAAAATAAGTTAAACCGAGTAGCGGTACCTCAAAGCTCGCTGCAAGCAGATAAACTCCCAAAGGCGATAATTATATCGTTATAGTAGCGTCTCGTCTGGAACTACGCCATCAAGCCGTCCAGAGGAGACGCTACCGAAAGACGGACCTATAGGTCCGAAATTAGTCGGAACCTGTTGTTTCTTCTGCACATTAATGACATGTTGCGATCGAGCAGCATTCATTGTTATGCGGATGACAGTACGGGCGATGCTTTGTACTCTGGCCGCAGCGGAATTTCTCGGGAACACGTCAACGAGTGCCGGAACAAACTAGTGTCAGAAATTGAAGCACAACTTTCTGTTGCTTCGGAGTGGGGTCGATTAAATTTGGTCCAATTCAACCCCATTAAGACACAAGTTTGCGCGTTTACCGCTAAAAAATCACCCTTTGTCGTATCACCTCGTTTTGAAAATACTTCCCTGAAAGCCACAGCCAGTATTGGAATACTTGGAGTCGACATTACGAGTGACGTTCAGTTCCGCGGTCACTTGGAAGGCAAGGCTAAATTAGCCTCTAAAAAGCTGGGAGTTCTCAGTAGGGCCAGGCAGTACTTCACACCGGCTCATCGCTTATTACTTTATAAGGCGCAAATCCGGCCTCATATGGAGTACTGCTCTCATTTATGGGCGGGAGCTCCTCAGTACCAGCTCCTTCCTTTTGATCGAATTCAACGTAGGGTGGCTCGAATTGTCGAGGACGAGACTCTTTCAAATCGGCTTGATTCTTTAGCGTTACGTAGAGATGTGGCATCACTCTGCATCTTTTATCGGCTCTACCATGGGGAATGTTCCGAGGAACTGTTTGGATTAATTCCTGCTGCCGAATTTCACCATCGGACATCGCGACAAAATTCGAAGTTCCATCCTTACCATCTCGATGTCTGGAAATCCACAACCGTGCGATTCTCGAGGCATTTTTTGCCCCGCACCACTCCTTTGTGGAACCAGCTATCGGCAGAAATTTTTCCAAATGGATACGACTTAGGGACCTTCAAGAAAAGAGCTTACTCATTCTTAAAAGGCCGGCAACGCAATTACAAGACCTCTGGTAGTGTGGTTGTCTATGGGCGGCGGTAATCACTTACCATCAGGTGAGCCTCCTGTCCGTTTGCCCCCTCTTCTATAAAAAAAAAAAAAAAAAAAAAAAACCTACACCGATTACACGTGAGTGTAGCCGATTATAATTATTAGTTAATAAAGTCACCCGAAAGTTTTTATAATCTTATATACAATCATATTCCTGATAGATTTAAACAATTACTTCTAAATAATTTTCACAAAAAATATTTGATTTGCTATAAGTTGCCCGTTGGTCGAGTGGTTAGTGGCCCTGACTACGCAATCGACGGGGCTCGGGTTCGATCCCCGACGGGGACAAGCATTTGCGTGATGAGCATAAATGTTTGTATTTCCGGGTTTGGGTGTTTATTAAATATATTCCAGTATTTATATATGTATTTCTATGTATTAGTATCGTTGACTAACACCCATTACACAAGCAAATAATTTGCTTACTTTGGGGTTAGATCGGTAAGTGTAATTTGTCCTGTGAATATTATATTATATTATTATATTGTCTAAACTTACTACGGTATTAGAGATTTTTTAGCTGATAAAATTTAATGTTAATAAATAGAAATGAAACTTAAGTAAATTCACCTTAAATGTAATAAAATTTTGTAAATGGTAAAATAAGTTTGTAAATTTTAAATATTTTGATTGGATGAAAAATGAAATTTTGTAAACTACAAAATAACTTGTGATGTTAAATAATTCTTGTACATCCATACTAATACGAATATTATAGATGCAAAAGTAACTTATCTGTCTGCTTCTTCTTCACGCCTAAACCATTGAACCGATTTGAATGAAATTTGGTACAGAGAAAGTTTGAGACCCGAGAAAGGACATAGGATAGTTTTTATCCCGAAAACCCCAAGGAAACGGGAGCTATACGGGTAAAACCCCGGATTGTCTATCTTTTAAAACTTTTTACACCCGGACGAAGTCGCGGGCACAGTTATTTATTATTATACCACGGTTACGAACATATATTTTGAAATAGCGCAAAAAATGTTATGAGATGGACTCATTACTTTTATTACATATTTCTTTGAAGAATGTACATATATAAAGGAGAGCGATGAGATTGGCCTAAATGGACTACAAGAATATAGCGTCAGCCGAAATTATTAAATTAATTTCATTCACAATACTTCAATATTAGCATTCAACGGACACTTTTTAATAGTAAATTAATTTTAAAAGGATTTTAGTCGGAAAGTCATGAAACTAATCAAACTTGTACGCTTTTTCTTATTCCTAATTCAAGCAAAGATTTTTCTATTCTGCCATAAAGTTAACATTTTCTTTTATTTCTGACAAACCAAACAAATTATAAAAATTTTGGATAGATAAGACGCAAAATTTTAAACCAACTATTGTATAAAAGGCAACAAAAATGAAAATATTATTATAATCGAAATCTATAACATACAAGGCCTAATAAATAAGTACTCTTGTATCATCCGAAAGAAACAAAAAAAAAACAACAAGTGTCATCTTTTTACGCTGTGAGCGAGTAATTAACATTTTATGTAAACAAAAGTTTTATCGTTTTTCAACATTTAAGTGTTTAAAATCTTTTTTTTTTTTTTATATCATAAGATAGCAAACAAGCAGATGGGTCTCCTGATGGAAAGAGTCAACCATTGCCTATAGACACCAAAGATGTTAATGGTGCGTTGCTATCTCGTGGCGAGGTCTAATGCCACATGCATAAGTTTACCGGCTACCTTACCCTCCAAACCGGAACACGACAGCGACAAGCACTGACGCTATTGCGGCAGGAATAGGTAAGGCGGTGGTACCAGACCCGGGCGAGACAATGCAGAACTCTACCACCTAGTCAAATAATGTCCATGATAAGTAATACAAAAATAAATTATATTTGTGTTGACGATATATCACGATGTGAGTGGCTTAAAATGGAATGTAACAAGTGTGAAATTAAGTAATATGAAGGAATTTCGTGAATTTTAGTATTATAAAAGTGTCCGTGATACAATTTACATTTCAGAAGAAAGTAATAGTCTATTACAATACGGTACGCAGCCATCATCATCTGTTGCGTTTTAGGCCAAATTTATATGGGGCCTCATCAATCTCCTTTCAATGTTGATTTGTAATTATTTAATATGAGATTTCATAAAATAAAAGGCATTTGTTTGGTGTTTCGATATCTTTAAAGTTTAGGAACCCCTGCTTTAATCTATCGGTTTACTTCATCTTACCGACTTGATTATGAATAACGATGTTTTTTGCAATCGACGGACTTTCTTGCTAATCTGAGCCATGGAGGTCACATATACCTTCACTGGATTCCAAACTGTTGCGGAGATTTCGATTTTGAAGAATAATAAAAACAATTAATTCGACTTGGGCATCTAACCCGAAGGGCAACCTCCAAAATATTTTATCTCGAATTTCAATGTCCTGATTTTCAAAGTTCTGAATTTTATAATAACTATGAATTATAATGTATTTTATTATAAATCATGAAATTTATTTCACTGAAATCTGTTAATGTGACTTTTTTCGATTTTCATAAGTTTAAAAAATCATAAGCTCAAGGAGTTCTCTGTCCGAAAACTGACATTTTAGTTTGAGTACTTTACGTCTATTGCTTACTTCGGAATTCCAATTAATTAGTACTTTAATAATCAGAATTTGTATTTTTGAAGTTTTGAATTATCACTAAGTCGATTTTTTTGTTATTCGATCTAAAATCTCGGTATTGTGAGAATAGTAATTATAAACGTTAGGAATATTGATGTTTTAGAATTTTATGATTTTAATTATAGAACTGATAGTAAATCGGAGTTGTTACATTAGGAATTTGAAACCATACGGAATTATGAAATTGGGTATCTTGAAATGCGTATTTATGACTAAGGGCTTATAAAGTTTTTCGTATTTATGTAGTGTACCCAACTCGATACCTCATGATAACAGCGGACAAGGCTACAAAGTGGAATTGACTTGTTTGTAATAAAAAAGAAAAAATATACCCGATAAATTGGCAGTATTATATGTTTTCTAAAGTCTACGGTCCTCTTGATAAATAGTTGAGTCTTGTATTGAACTTGTTTTTCTGATAAAGCAGAGATAAATGAAGGAACTTGTAAAGCTAAAAAGATACATCGGATGAAACACCCAGAAATCGCAGCCTCATCAAAGTTTGTAAAAACGTATCTACAGGACGTTCGAAGTTAACATAATATTTTTTTAAAGAAAACTAATAGCATCTCGCTGGTTTCTTACCGAGATAGAAAAAATGAACCTACACTCTTTTGACGATTAGATTTAATGTAATATACTAATTTTCTAGCCGGTGTGATTCATTAGCCTCACAACGTTTTTGAATATAAATGACTGTCGCTTGTTACTTATTACAAAAAGAGATACCATAATTCGACGCAATATTTGCGGGGAATATTCCGGTAATAGAAAAATACAAACACAGGAAAAATAAAATAGTATTTTTTATATATTTACTTTTCAAATAGTTTTGCATCTCAAAAGAAAGCTAATTTTTTAATTTGTCTTCATATCGAGACAAAATACACTTGCTCACAGAAGTGCGATATGTTTTTTGTCAATGGAGAGTATAAATTAGATTAAAACCGTATTATTTGTTTATATAAAGATAAATAGTATTTTCTTATCTTTATAAATATCAAAAGAAACATTGTGGCAAAAATTGACAAGATGAATCATGACCTCTAACTGCTAAAAAACACATAACACGAAAAACTCAGTAATAGCTTATTACCAGAATATTCGCGGGGGGCGTCGAATTTGCTTTCTGAGGCATTAGATGCTAACATACTAGCACCAGTTATTGAGATTTATCTTGATAAAAATCTATGCAGTCATTTTATGCATAGATTTTTAGGTAGTTGTCATTTATTCCTAATAAGCCGAAGATAGACGTAAAGAAAATTGTCTTAAACATTAAAAACAATTTTTTGACGTACAAGGGCTATGTATTATACTCATAATATAGCCCTTTAACAAACATATTTAATAAAATTTGCAACTTACCACTTGTCCATTCACTTCGGATCTTTATCCATTTTTAATGTAAGATAACAAACTAACAGATGGCTCTGCTGATGGAAAGAGAAAACCGTCTCCAATAGACACCAAAAATATTAATGGTGCGTTGCTATCCTTGGGGCGAGGTCTTGATGACACATGCATAAGTTTATTGGCTGCCTTACGCTCCAAACCGGAAAACGGCAGTGAGAATCTGACGTTATTGTGGCACAGCACTGACGTTATTGTGGAAGTATAGGTAAGACGGTGGTATTGGACCCGGATTTCTTAATTTCTGGACTAAATATGCAATTGCTTTCAATCTTTTTGGTGATAACGAGCTGGCAATATTTTTATCTGTCTTAAGAGATTTACTCCATATATTTTATCACAGCCTGTATATTTATTCCTTAGGGGAAATAAAATGCGTATCACTCGACGGCACGCCACTCTAAGGTCCGGACGCACTTGACCGAGTTTTTACTGCTTTTCCACTTATTACCGCAGGATATACTCTCATAAAGCTCTTTAAGTACGTTATAGAAAGTACAAAGAAAAGTGGATTATTTGCTGTAGACATTTAAGCAAGAGATTTCTTAAGAACTCTTTAAAAAAGACAGACTAAGGCATTATGCGTTCTAATATATTTTAAAAGAATTATTTAACATTGATTTATAAAGAAGAGACTGCATGGATCACGATCCTGGCACGTTAGAGTTTCTTATTTCATACTATCAGGATAAATTACTGATGCGGTAGTCTGTCTATTAATATAGATTCGTTAGGTTGTATGTTTAACCTACTTGTAAATGCCGAGCTTAGTGATGTGCCAAGGAATAAGCTGGTGTGACGTCCAAACTTTTTATATTTCACTAGCTGACCCGCACAACTTCGTGTGCCTCACATAAGAGAGATTGGGTCATAGGGACCTACATTACCATTCTAGAGGAACTGTAGCTTTCTTTAATTACTTAATCCACGAACCACTTGAATACTATTAAATCATACCTACAGTGCTAATTAAAAGCAGGAGAGTTTGTACCTATGTTTGACATGCTTGTAGGTACATTCATTTGAAGTTTGATTATGATTTTTTAGTATCTACGGTAAGAGTATAACAAAGCCTATTATATAAATAGTTATCCCACTTTGTTCGTGATCAGTAAAATCTGAAACTATAGTAAAAAAATAGCAAGGGAATATGAGGAATATAGGAGCGTTGGGTGACACTACTGGGTGTCAATCGATGTATAGTTAACGCTATCTCATGGAAGTTTACTCAGTATTCTGTCATTAATTTTATCAACACTACTATTTCTAGCCGCTAATATTGCCCATTGACACATCTACTGGTAGACTTTATTTTCTTTTTTTTTATTACTTTTTTTATATCACAAGATAGTAAACAAGCAGATGGGTCTCCAGATGGAAAGAGTCAACCATCGCCTATAGACACCAAAGATGTTAATGGTGCGTTGTTATCTTGTGGCGAGGTCAATTGCCACATGCATCAGTTTACCGGCCGCCTTACCCTTGGAACCGGAACACGACAGTAACAAACACTGACGCTGTTGCGACAGGAATAGGTAAGGCGGTGGTACCTGAGCCACGATGGTAGTGACTCGCATAGCCAATCGGTCGCCTGTTACGACCTGCCTGCCAGAACGGCAGTTGGTCTATTCTTCAAAGGAGCCCGGAAACAACATGGGGAAACTTTCTACTTCGACTATATGCGGCATACTATGTCGCAGAGCAGTCTACTGTCTGATCTCACTACCACGCATTCTCCCCACGCAAGCACCCACGCGCGGTGCTTGGTAATAATATTATATCTTAAAACTGTGATATCTCCTCACATATTGGTTGAAATCAAATGAAGAAAAGAGCGATTTCATTAAAAATTAAATACTTGTGTAACCGAGAAGCAGTTTGACCGAATAAAACACTTAAATCACTTTTATACGCACCGTATAATTTTTGGGCAGAGTAACGCCCTCAAGAAGCGATAGAACTACAATGAGACGAACACATCTTATCCCCGCTTATGTATACCATTCTTCGTTATATATTTTGTCCATTGTTGTTATGACGTCACTATCTCACAATTACAGGTGCATAACACAGGTGCGTCACACATCTGGCCAGCTAGTACTTTTCGTTAAGCGCAGTTGCTAACATTTGTGATGAATAACTAATTTATTGAGATAAAGATTAATACCATGTTTATTAAAACGCAAATAATGAATTATTTTAGAACAATTTTGATTACCATAAAAAGGGTCATAAAAAGTAAACCTTAATAGATAGATGTACGCTATAGTGGACTTTTTTACAACTTTTTAAGATGAACAATTCTACAATTTTATAATATTAGTATAAATAAAAATCTATCTGTCTGCCAAAAATCTTAATCAATTAAATACTTTTCGTGTCATTTACATCCGGTTTCTGAAATGCAAATTAATCTTAAAAAGCAATTAATTAAACTAATTTTCACGAGCAAATAAGCTGTTAAACACATATTAATTACTTGTGAAAATTACTTTGCGTTTCGGAAACCGGCCATAAATATAAAACATCCATCCAATCAAACTCTCGAATTTGTAAAATTAGTATGATTTAATAAAATATTTATTTATTTATTTATTTTATTTAATACTTTATTGTACACAATAGAACAACACACAAAATTACAGCAAGCAGTATTTTTAAAAAGGTACAAAAGGTGAGCTTATCTCTAAAAAAGAAATTTCTTACAGCCAACCCGGTAAAGTGAAATACTTGACCATAAATATAAGTCGAAGTGTACAATATACTAAAAATATTTAAACACATCTATTAATGAAACCTAAAGTACTTCAGCAATATAAAGACAGGCACTTAAATTATTTACAGCGTTAGGTATCTACTAGAAATTAAAACAAAAAAATATATATAACTACTGTGAAACATTAAATGATATTAACCTCATCTCATCTCAGAGTACGTGTTGCTCAAAAAAATACGAACTCGTAAGATCCATTTAAAAATAAGAAAAAAAAACAAATTACAAATTATATTAATGTGGAATAGACAAATAATGATTCCTTAGATTGTGTTTAAAAGAATTTATAGATTGACTCATGCGAACTTGAAGTGGTAATGAATTCCAAAGCCTTATTGCCTGAATCGTAAAAGAGTTAGAGAAAAAACTGGAATTATGAGATGGAAAACGGAAAAGATTGCTGACATTAGTCCTACAAGTAGAATCAGGAGGGTGTAAATAGTTAAACGAATCACGTAGATAAGCGGGAGAAGAAGGGTTAAATAAAATGTTATAGAGTAAGCAAAGGATATGAGTGTTCCTACGCAAACGTATCGGAAGCCACTTAAGTTGGGTTCTAAACTTGGATATGTGGTCAAACTTTCGAAGACCAAATATATAACGAATACAGGTGTTTTGTAGCCTTTCGAGCTTATCCAGAAGCACTTCCGTAGCATCCAAGAAACATGAATCAGCATAATCTATTATCGGTAAAATAAGCGTTTGCATCAAGGAAATTTTAGTTTTTAGGGGTAGAAAATTTTGGAGGCGCTTTAAAGAGTGAAGTGCGTAGTGTACTCTTTTACTGATCTGATTTATATGTAAATCCCAAGATAAATCCGCAGCTATAGTAACCCCTAGATATTTAACAGAAGAAGCAAATGGAATTGGGGTCCCAAGGTAAACTACTGGTGGAATATGTAAATCTGAAAGCACTTTGCTCATATACCGGCTACCAACTATTATAGCCTGGGATTTCTGTGTAATAAGTTGTGTCTGTGAACTGTGAATATATTCTAAATATTATTATTTTAATGTTCAGTTATAAAACGATACGAACGAGGTAGGTACCTTTATGAAATCCTATTATTAGTAACACAACTTTCAATTCTGAAATTAATTTAATATATTTGAAATATAAATTAGAAAATACATTACCCAACATTAACCGCAGGTTCGATTGAAAATAGTCGTACCCTTTCGTATAATTTATGACGGCCATTAAAACTAATTAATTGATTTACGCCGTGTATTTGCCCGTGATAGGCAATTATCAGTGTAATTAACTGATTCGAAATTTACATGACTTTACTTGGTAGTAATTAATGAACTAGTATATTACGTGACTGTGTTACTATCCTAAAATATGAATATTTGTCATGTAAATAAGTAATTAATGTCAGTGTGTCTGCCTGTAAGTCTGTTTCTTCCGATTAATCTCTGAAATAGCTGGACAGATTTCGACGGGACTTTATTACATTGGCTTTCTGCCATTGCAGAGAGCTAATGTAACAAAGAATGACTTAGGCTACTTTTAATGTAGAATTTTTTCAACGCGGAGGAAGTCGCGGGCACAACTAGTTTGTAATTAAATAATTAATGTTAATTCATGTAATAATCTATTTTTTATCATTTCTTATTTATACTTTATTAATTGAGGGTTTTTTATAGTAGAGGGGGCAAACGAGCAGGTGGTGCACCTGATGGTAAGTGAACACCGACGCCCATGGACATCTGCAATACCGGGGACCTTAGTGCTGCGTTGCCGGCCTTTTAAGAATGAATAAGCTTGTTTCTTGAAGGTCTCTAAGTCGTATCTGCTCAGAAACACTACCGCCCCCAGGTAATTGATTGATTGATTTACTGTAATACAAAACCTTACATATTTTTGTCGCAATAGCGATGATGATCAAAGTTTGGAGTTGGCATGTTCCATTTGGACGGTAAGGTAGCCGGGTAAACTTTTGTATGTGGCATCACCATCCTGCACACATGGATAGCAATGCATCATTAACATCTTTGGTGTCTGTAGGCGATGGTTACCTTTCGCCATCATGAGAGTCATTTATTCTTTTCTATCGTGTAATATAAAAACAAAATACTTCCATTATCTCAGTATGAGGCCACATTTCAAAACGGGTATCTTAAAAAATGATTTAAACATTAAAAATAACACGTAAAATTTTAATTGAATGAATCAGGTATGTACCTGGTTTGTCTGGTTGTCTGTCTCGTTTCTTGATTTTAGTTGAGTAAATATTAACCTATTTGCTAGTATAGCTTTGTTGAAATAAAAATAGGTTTAGCACTTTTTCAGTATATTACAACTGACAAATATAAACCTCCATTTATAATAAATGTGTCGGTAAGCATGCAAATATATTATAAGCATTTCATAAAATAAATAATAGAACATAGTATTTTTCCGTGGTAGCAGAGTGACCCAAACGCCATCAGGTTCTATTTCATTTCATGTAATCTTATTTTATTATTTCATTAAAATAATTATTTAAATTTATCATTTATAAAATCATTCACAAAATAATAAGCTTTTTTAGACAATAAATTAAACAATGCATTACGAAACTTTTTCAATGGTAAATCCTTAATATTTTCGGGAATATGATTATAAATGCGAATACTCATACAAAAAACATTCCTTTTATATAGCAGAAGTCTTTGATTTGGGATACATAACTTATTTTTAAACCTATCCTATAACCTAAATCTCTCTATTTGAACATTCACTTTTTTTTGTAAATAGATTTATATTTTTTTTTACAAAATTACCTATTTGAAAAATGTAAAGACATGAGTGTCAGAATTTTTAGTGATAAAAATAATGGTTTGCAAGTGTTCATACAACTTTTACCACATATCGCGCGTATAGTCTTTTTTTGTAGTCTAAATAATTTTAAATTATCGACACTGTTACCCCATAAAATAATACCGTATCTCAGTACCGATGATATATATCCATAATAAGCAAGTAAGGCTGCATTTGTTGTCGATGTTTCTCTTAAACGCCTATTACATACACGAATCTATCCAGCTTTAAAATTAAATTTTCTATATGCGTCTTCCAATTGCAGTATTTATCTATAAATATTCCTAGAAATTTCGTTGATTCCACATTTGTAATTTTATCGTTGTCTATTGTTATTTTTACATTTTGTTTATTGCATTATTGATCCTAAATGTTGACCCGGGTAATAAGCTATTATTACACAAAATTTAGTAAAAATCCGTTTAGTAGTTTTTGCGTGAAAAGCGAACAGACAGACAAACAGACAAAAAATTCAATTTCTATCGTTTTGGGTTTTATGTCCTACACACAATACGTAGCAATATTTTTTTTAAGAAATACTTCTTGTACAGATTTGGTTTCATTACTGTTTTATTATATGTATAGACTAGTACCGAGACCAGCAGTTATCTGTGAATATAATATAATGCAAATGTATTATACCTTATGTAGTTATTTTTGTGCTGTTTTTATTCATTTTCTATTCGAAAAGGCAAAAAATTATCAGAATTATATTGCGGTAGGTAAAAGTACTGTAGGTGGAAAATAGCAGACATAATAAATAGATGTTTATTGTAACGAAGTTAGCAGGTTGTTTATTTGTTACTTGTTTGTTACCTGTTTGTTGGCAATTTAAATTAAAAAAAATATTACGTTGCCTTGTTATTAAAATAACAAGGCAACATAAAAATTAATTCTTCACCCTTCACAGTATGAAGTGCTATTCGACTCTCCTGAAGATGCTTCGGTTGCGAAGTGAAACGTGCGTTGAGTACATAATTTGTGTGTTACTGCCTTTGCTTCTGACGTGGAAGAAAGTGTGGTGGAAATTGGTGGACGATTGTGCCACTGCAGTCTTCTTTAATTTTTAGGTCTTGGATAAGTTTGTCCCACTCCTTACACTACCTTTCACTTTAGTTGCATCACAGCAGTTCCATATAAGGTTTTGCGGACATTTTGCAAATTAAATACCACAATTTCTTTTTTCTTCTTTTCTTTTTTGTCTTTTATTTTTTTTTCAAATAATAAATGCGTTACAATATTACAAGAATTATTTCATATTACAACAAAATAAATATCCAAGGCTGTTTGGCCTTTTAAATAATCTGAGATTTTATAGTAACCTTTTTTACAGTTTTGTTTTAACACATTTTTTTAATTTGTTTGTTGGTTCTCTCTTATAGCTTCGAAAAGCGTATACATTGCTACATAAAGGGGTTACTTATTCTATGGAGAGACGCATGCACAACTAGATCGTTTTATTTCTCGTATTAATTAGCGAATGCACATCACCATTTTTCTTAAACGAGCAAATATTTTTACAAAAATACATTAAGTTTTCAAATATATATTGGGATATTACAGTAAGAATGATGATTTCTTTGAATTTTTCTCTCCGGGAAACCCTTGGGTTAAGATTGTAAATTCAAAATACCCCAGCAGCACAGTCGGGCTCCGGTTAAGCTCGTGTACACCATAGTTGTTGGGTGCCGTTTCAAAGTTTTTCTTGATATAGTATAGCAAATAAGGATGTTCAAAGCGATAGAAATAGGCAACCATCATTGATATGATACTCGAAGCGGAATTGTAGTGACACATGTTTTAGTTTACTGGGTAGCCCCTTGAAAATTAAATACGACAGTAAGTAACACCTGCGTTAAAACAATGCGACTAAATTACATAAGGGTGTAGAATTATATCATCTAATTAGTTTACGAGATACTTGGTTCTAAAGTGGTTTATCTGTTCTTCAGAAATCAGAAGATCTTTGTCAAATAATGCTTTTTATAAATTATTTTGACGCTTCAACATTTTTTCAAAACTACACACTAAGATGATCCGGCGGTGATCTTCAAAAGGAAGTCCAGATCAATACGGGAAAATGCAAGCTACACCCTTTTTAGCTGCTTTAATAAATGTAGCTTTGTATTCTTTACAAGGGACCTATATGTACGGAAAAATGATATACGGGCTTATTGTTTAATTTCATTGATATTATTAGTCCAGTAAAAAGTTTAACGAAACAATGATCGACCAGTTTTGGCGCAATGAGTAAAAATGTGTTCATTAATACTTAAATAATGATATTATGAAAGAAATTTTGATTTAAAATTAGGGGAAAGGGATGAAAAAAATAAAAAAAGGGTTGAAAAATGCCTTTTTTTTAAATAACTTAATAACGGTAGGAAATAGAAAAAAAGTTTCAAGTAAAAGCTGTAGAGAAAAAAATTCTACACAAAAAGTTCCTCTTCATTTTTTTGTTATCTGCTTTAGTTTAGCTACAAAAAATAAAAATTAAATTTGTAGTAAAATATGTAAAAATATATAAATATGGGAATACATGTGTAGTAGTGTTAGTACATACTAATGTGATGCGCGCGCTACATGGTACAGGGCCGTAATAATTCTGGTAAGGTTTTATAATTAATTACAAAGCAAATTTAATTTTTATTTTTTGGAGCTAAACTAAAGCAGATAACAAAAAAATGAAGAGGAACTTTTTGTGTAGAATTTTTTTCTCTACAACTTTTACTTGAAACTTTTTTTTCTATTTCTTACCGTTATTAAGTTATTTAAAAAAAAGGCATTTTTCAACCCTTTTTTTATTTTTTTCATCCCTTTCCCCTTAATTTTAATCAAAATTTCTTTCATAATATCATTATTTAAGTATTAATGAACACATTTTTACTCATTGCGCTAAAACTGGTCGATCATGGTTTCGTTAAACTTTTTACTGGACTATTATGGAATATCGTAAAATACATATTACAAACATATTATTATCAGACGCAACAATGGCAGCTTTTTAAAGCAAGAAACGTTTACTTGTTTCATATTGTTATAAAGGTATCCTTATACATAGCATTGTAGAGCTTCCAGGATACGAGGGACTTAACATTGTTTATATTTCTTCAGCAAAAATTCTTTTCAGAAGTTATTCGTTGTGATTCTTTTCGATCCCATCTTATACTTGTCTTGTATAAATATATTCTTATTTTCTTACATTTCACTTTTAAAAATTTAATGAATGTTCGTGCGGGATTCAAAATCTGAATCAATCAACACTTGTTTGTTGTAACATTTGTTGTAACACTTTAAAGGTGTGACAGTACTAAGAGTACAACAAGAATTTAAGGAATATGTCCAACCGAGAATCGACGGCGACAAATCCTAAATCTCTCCCCATGGGGTGAAATATGGAGATACTGGTGGAATTCAAAAAATGTTTCAGTAATGCCACAATTAAGACGAATAAAACTCTCAGTTCTTCAGTGAGTACAAAAGAGTCGCTACGTAGTGAGCAAACAAATGTGACATACCTATTAAATTTTCATTCGCTTATGGTAAATATTTTTTTTTATATTAGATAATATAATAATCTAGAAACGTGGAGAGTTGAAGCGATCTAGAAATAAAAGAAAGAGATAGGCTACTTCTATTGATAAACATATATTCGACCGTTACCCGCATAGTTATGCCATAATTTACCTTATCGTATTGGCATAAGGGTAAAAATAGCGCGTACTAGGACTTGTTTACGTGAAACTTTACTATGGCCAACTATACCAACTATACCAATAGAGACGTGTTGAAAAATAGAGAGCAGTTTTATAAGTGATCGAAAGCGATAGTACGAGCGACCAGTGCGAAGCGATAAGTGTTTTAGTGTGTAGTCGGTTAAGTTTAGTGTTAGTACAGTGATCGACTAGTGTTAATCAGAGTATTTAAGTATTACATTGTGTTGTTTTGTTTATTTGTGTTGTAAATACACGGTTTAATATAAGTGGCGTTTTCTTGCAAATTACGAACCCGAAACACGATTATGCAAACAAGCAAACGGCTCTCCAGATGGAAAGAAAAACCTTCGCGTATAGATACCAAAGACGTTAATGGTTCGTTGGTATCTGTGTACCAACACGAGGAATCTTTATTTCACATTGTCTATCAAGGCGTTATACTCGGAAAATTATAAAAGATTTATCATTAAACTGTAAGAAATTTACGCCGTGTTTGTCTGGGCTTCTTTTGATCAATAGACTATCTGCCTTTTTGCCAGGCATTTCTATAAATGATTGGCTATGTGAAGTACCATCGCGGCTTCTAGGTGGTAGTATTTCCTATTCCTACCGTAATAGCCCCAGTGTTTGTCAATGTCATGTTTCGATTTTGATGAGTAAGGTAGCCGGTAAACTTAAGCATGTCGTATTAAGACCCCCCTACAGAATTTCCGTGATGTTAATAATGCGTTGCTGTAACGCACCATTAACATCTTTGGTCTCTATAGGCGAAGGTTGTCTCTTTCCATCAGCATAGCTGTCTACATGTTTGATATCTTATAATATAGAAAAATGTGTTTAAAAATATATAAGCCACAAGGAATTAGCTACAAAATACAATTATTCAATTTCAAATTGCTTAGACAATAAATAGCTTAACATTAATAGCTTCTCTTGCCACTCTCACTCTTATTACGATCGCAACCTGATGTTATGAACATTATTTTATATCTCATTCATATTTAGATATAATTAAGAAGAAGAAGTTTAGTCTGCTGAGTCTCCCTATTCATGTAAGAAAACCTAATCAAATCAATGGGTTTAGTGCTCTTAAACACGATTTAATGTGGCGTCATACTACGATGCGGTATGATGTGTAATAAAATGTGTGAGAGGTCTAAACGCTACAACTTGCTTGAATCAGTATTTAAAGACACACTCACTTTGGATTGAACCTGAATATAGATTATATTTATATTGGCAAAAGCATCCACCGCTTCGACAGATAGACAGACGTTTGTACGAAGGCAGGTTGCAGGTTCCGTTGGGACACTTTAGATTTGTTCTATAAAGAGCGTTTATTGTACATCTACAAATTTAAAATCAAACAATATCAGACACTATTGTACGTGTTCTTAGGTTTATAATAGCATTAGCGGTTACCAGGGCTTTATTTGAGTATTATGTATGTATAACCTAACTATCGCTTGTGGTTTAACCTGTTCGGGAACTTTAAAGATAACGGCTCTAAGTATCAATGTATTTTAGATATTAGTTTCAGCGATAGTGCCCTATTATGTTACGGAAGTCTAGCATAATAATACAGTGATATCCTTATTTCTTAAAAACAAAAATGCTAAGATAAAAGTAACATTATACATATTAACGGACATTTATATAAGAGGAATCAAACGAGCAGGAGGTCCACCTGATGGTTAAGTAATCACTGCCACCCATAGTCATCCGCAATACCAGATTTCTTGCAGTTGCGTTGCCGGCCTTTTAAGAATGAGTAAGCTCTTTTCTTGAAGGTCTCCATGTCGCATCCGTTCGGAAACACCCCTGCCGGTAATTGATTCCACAAGAGTAGTGCGAGGCAAAAAGTGTCAAAAGAATCGCACAGGTGTGGATTTCCAGACAGCGAGATGGTGAGTATCGAACTTCAAATTTTAACGCGATGTCCGATGATGGAATTTGACAGCAGGAATTAACCCAAACAACTCGCCGAAATACTCCTATTCATAAATACTACCTGCGTCGTTGCGCAATGCCAAAGAGCCAAGAAATAGCCTGGTTTTCAACGATTCGAACCGCTCTCGTCTGAATACGATCAAGAGGAAAAAGCTGGTACTGGGGAGCTCAAGCACAGAGTTGAGAACAGTACTCCATAGGAGGCCAAATTTGTGCTTTATAAAGTTGAAGGCAGGGCCGGCAAGAAGTACTGTCTCGCTCTGCTGAGTACAACGAGCTTTTTGGAGGCTATATTAGCCTTACTTTTCAAATGACCGCGTAATTCGATATGTCGACTCCCAGAATTTCGACACTAGCTGTGGCTGTCAAGAGAGTGTCCTCAAATCGAGGTGATACGACAAAGGGTTTTTAGCGGTGAACACGCAAAGCTACGTTTTTTAGGGTTAAAAGTGACCAGGTTTTGACGACCCCATAGATTTAGACACAAACTCGTTTCAGCACTCTTCGACGTGTTTTCTAGAAATACCGCTACGGCCGACGTATGCAGCATTATCAGTACTGTCATCTACATAGCAATGAATGATGCGAATTCGCATCATATCATTGATATAGTAGATCATTGATGTAGAAGGATCAGTGTCAGTGATGGCACGCATCCACGGGGAACACCAACATTGACTTGGTGAGAGACCAGAACGCTCGGGTTCCCGGAATGGAATGAAAATTTCCATGCCCTGCAGCACCACATCAGCAAAAGAGTCAGCGACGACATTCGGATCATCCAAAGAGAAGCATTATCGCTTACGTAATGGTACTGCTTCTATTTGGTATGATGGTGGTATTAATAATGGTATTGCGCCAATATGGTCCAATATCCGCGCCAAACAAATCCAATAATGGTAATGCGCCCGCATGGGTAAGACGCAAAAAAAAAACCAATTCCGTCCCAATCTGCTGACCTATAGTGCCAAACGCGACGACAGCCTACTAAAGGAGGCCGTGATAGGCGCGAAACCGGCACTTTACTCTAGATCAGGCAGTAGTCGGACGTATCTACTAGGATTTCCACAGATACCTGGTAATGGTCCGGTTGAGAGGTCAGCAGAAGATCCAACAGTGAAGGCGTATGATCGTCCACATCGGGAACTTGCGTGTGTAAAGTTACAAATTGTGTAAGACCATACGCTAAAGCAAATTCGTGAACAGACCTCCCCCCATGATCGGTGGTGCGTGAACATAGCCATTAAGCGTGGATCTCAGCGAAGGGAGTCTCTTACGACACGGAATCTACAGCCGTTCGAAGGTGCTCAACAAGCCGGACAACGTCAACATTCCCACTATGGGATCTGTAGAGGCACGCATAGATACGTGGATGATCGTTGCAAACTACGCGCAGCCAGAGGATGGAAAGGTCCCGACCTTCAAGTTTGCCGAGGCACCGGTAACAGACATCGTCTCTGACGTATACGCATACATCAGCCCGCGGTACAAAGGAATCTTCCGATTTGTACCCTGGGTAGGAAAGATAGAAAGTATCAGCTGGAGAAGATATCTGGGTCTCGGTCAAAAAGAATAAGGCTGATTGCGCCATCGGTAGTAGACGGCGTTAAGATTTGAGTGTTATTACAAAGAGTGAGCGTGAAGGGGGTGCCATGAGTTTCTTGCTTGCTTGCAGGGCAGCCTGAGTATCCGTTATCGGGCTTTTTAAAGAATTCCAGAGCACGGATGTTCAGAGGTGGATTTGGCACCGCTAGCGCAAGTACACCCCTGGGGTAAAATACCTTTAAATTGCGCTTTCATGGATGTGGAAGGGGGGGGGGGGGATTTGGCCTTAGAAACTTTCACAAACCGAACTAAACACAATAGCTAAGCTGTTGCTTTATATTCAGTGAGAGAGTGAGAATTATCTCACTGCAGGGCGATGGGGTCGTCACGTCCCTACGCCGGCTATCGCCGCTTCCGGCAAAATTTATAGTTGTTTTTACAAAGCAATATACGAAAAGTAACGACGACGACGACACGACAATTGCGGCAGAAATAGGTAAGGCGGGGGTACCAGATACCCGGGCGAGACGTTGCAAAACTCTACCACCTAGTAGTCACGATGGTAGTGATTTTATAGCCAATCGGTCGCCTCTTACGACCTGCCTGGCTGAACGGCAGTTGGACTATTCTTCAAAGGAGCCCGGACCAACAAGGGGAATTATTACATTTTAATATTTATATGGAAGAAATATAAATACTGGAAATTAAAACTTAAGTAGCGATTCTTCTGAGAATGCTTTGGTTACGATGTGAAAGGATACAAGTGAGAATGGACCCCGTCAGGGGGGACCATCCACTCTTGAGTCTATTGGAGCAACGCTCGCTAGATCAAGGGCCGTTTCAGCGGTTAGGATTGGAACCGGTTCCATTCTACATAGCTACTCTCACAAGAGAGAAGCAATGCATAACTAATAATAGTATTATGGAAACTATTTTGGTGAGGGGTGTTGTTGTATTATGAAAACTAAAGATAAAGATCTTAAGGCTTATATTCCACCAACTACTTATGTTATTTTTTTTCTAAAGCCTTTTATGTTCACTCAACACCCATATTACAAGCAATTTGTTCAAAAGTAACGCAACGTGTAATTTGTGCAGCAACATTAATTTATCATTTTGGTTTTACTATTGACGTTGTGAGAAGTATGGTGGAAAGGAGGGTGGATAATTGTGCCGCTGGCGTCTTTTTAATTTCCGGCCCTTTCGTGAGTTTATTTTAGTTCCAACATTGTTTTTTTCCTTGGCATCATAGAGGTCATATAAGAGAGCCCTCGGGAGGTCACAAATTGTTTCTTCTTTGAATTTTTGTTTTTGTTTAATCTAAAAAGTAAAAGCTCTGATTTTATATTTATTTCACCAACAGATGTTACAACGTTTAATTACTTAAGTTAAAGATAATAATTTAAAACTAATTGTGTAACTTCTTATAGATAAACACAGAAAGTGCAATATCATTTAGGAAAAGTGAAAGAGAAATAAAGTTAACAAATATACAAAATTCATATAACTAGATCAAAGCAGTCACAATAGGAATTGACTAACTTGGAAATACGTGGAATAGGTGAATTAGCGTATACAGCTCTTTGTAAAGGAAGAGCTAAAAATATATTGGATTACGTGAAATTTTCTTTTTTTAATATATACAACAAAAGATAGCAATTAAGCAGATAGATATAATACATATTTGCTAAATAAAGTATTTTTTTTAAACCATGAGATAGCAAACAAGCAGATGGCCCTCCTGATGGAAAGAGAAACCATCACCTACTAACACCAAAGTTGTTAGTGATGCGTTACTATCCGTGTGGCAATGCGAAATGCATAAGTCTACCGGCTACTTTATTCTCCATACCGGAACACGACAATGAAAAGCACTGATGCTATTGCGGCAGGAATAGGTGGGGCGGTGGTACCGGATATCCGGGTGAGACGTTGCGGAACTCTACCGATGCGATGGTAGTGATACGTTTATCCGATCAGTCGCCTTTTACGACCTGCCTGGCAGAACGGCAGTTGGTCTATTTTTCAAAGTAGCCCGGACCAACACAGGGTAAACCTCTAAAATTAAAATTAAATTTTGTCAGTAGTTTTTCATTTTTTGATAATTTACAAAAGAAATTTATACATATAAAGCTAGTTACACATTTTTTTAATGAAATCATGTTGAACTTCCTTAGTTTGTGCTTATATGTATACAACATGTATCCAGAGTTTGTTGTAATACAAAACCATAAGAGATTAACTAGTTTCTTTTACATACTCTGGAAAAGTACTACGTTTTAACTAGTTTTCCAGCTTTCAAAAGCGATTCAAAAATATTAATATTGAAACTTAAAAGAAAATCCTAAAATATAAATATTCTCAAAAATTAAAAACTAATGATCTATTGCGCGTTGGTTTTATGAAAACCGTTTCGAAATTGGAGCCAAATTCGGCTAGAATGATAAAAGGCGAATGGCAGCCTGCTAGAGTACGGTGATTATTGACCCGTCGGCTGGCCCGCCGCCAAACACGACCCACTGACAACATACATTGAGCCTCTTCAAGCGAAAGCCCTGCCTCCGAAAGACTGGCAACCAAAAGAAATAAAGACACTTTCATGTGTCTCGCAATATTATTTTGGGTTATATAAAAGTAATATTTCTATTAAGATATTTTCTAACTTTAAAAATTTATTTATTTAATTTAAAAGTGTCTGATTGGTTAAACGTTAACGATGTTTTTATGGATGCATAAGTTTATGAGTTTGAATTTCAGATTAACTTGTTCTTTAAATTCTTTTAATTTACTAATCAATGCACATGTATTCCCCCGTATTGGTCCGGGCTCATTTGCAGAATAGACCAACTGCCGCTCTACCAGGCAGGTCGTATAAAGCGACTGATTGAATATACGTGTACTACCATCGTGACTAATAGGTGATAGAGTTCCGCAATTTCTAACTCTGTATTTGGTACCACAGCCTTACCAATTCCTGCCGCAATAGCGTCAATGTTTGTTATCGTCATGTTCTGGTTTGGAGGGCAAGGTAGCCGGTAAACAAGCATATAGCATTGCCATCTCACCACACGGATAGTTACACACCATTAACATCTTTGGTGCTTATAGGCGATAGTTTCTCTTTCCATCAGGAGAATCATCTGCTTGTTTACTATCTTAAAATATAAAAAAAATGATGTGGTGTCGCGGGACACCAGGTAGAAACGAACTTCCTTCGGCTAAACGGCACTACTCGCTTGTGTACGCGACTGTCGCGCCTGCGCACGTCTCATTTAACGCTTTTATTCCACGCATTTTTCTTACGGTTTTACTATCACATTTTTTTCAGTTCGGTTGCGCAGCAAAATCCCTATCCCCTCCAAGCCTGCCGTAAGGAACTTCGTTCCAAAAAAAATGTTTCCATGTTATATCCAAAACTCTATAAAATATCTTTGACTATCAGAATGATTGATGATTTTATTGATCCTGTGTTCAATTCTTTTGAGACTGTGGGTGTTAAACTGTTTATTTTTGTCTGAATTTCAAACTTCATAAAAAATGTTTAAAAAGTTAGGTAGGTTCATCATCTCAGCTGATTTCCTTCTTGAAGCAGGTTTGAGGTTCCTCATTATCACCATGCGTTTACATTAAAGTTATTTTGAAGTTATCATTCACCGCCGGTTGTTTTGTTGCAGGTTGAACGAAACTGTCTTTTGGCACCTCTGTTTTCAGTTCTGTAATTTCTTCGACAGTTTTTAACCTATCGACTTTGTAGCTAATAAAACAATTTAGAGCTCAAAAATTGCGTTAAATGCCACTCGGAAGTTCAAAATCGAACCTCATTTTGAAAATACACATATTTTAGAAAATTAAAATACTATAATTTTTACAAATTTTCGAACTCTTCGAGTTAAAAAATCTATGCTTAGGTATAGTTTTTGCTTTTTTAAACTAGCTTAAAATACCCCATTTAGCGGAAAATTTTAGGGATGACCTGCAGGATCAACCGGCTTACAGATTTTTATACATATATTAATTACTAAATGATTTATACTAAAGACTTTATACATATATTAATTACTCAATGGTGCGTTGTTTATCCGTGTGGCGGAATGGAAATAAGTCTACTGGTTAGCTTACCCTCCAGACTGGAACACGACAATTACAAGAATTGACGCCTTTGCGGCAGGAATAGGCAAGGCGGTGGCACTAAATACCCGGAGGAGACGTTGCAGAATTCTGCCATCTAGTAATCTCATTGATAGTGGCATGTATAGCCAATCATTTGCCTTTACTAACTGCCTGGCAAAATGACAGATGGTCACGTTTTATCAGTATGTAAATTGTTTTCTTGACTATAGACAACCCTAGTATGCTCCACCGATTGCCGTGTAGTCACGTGTTTATTTTTAACCGACTTCAAAAAAGGAGGAGGTTTTCAATTCGGCCGTTATATTTTTTTTTATGTATGCACACCGATTTCTCCGAGGTTTCTGAACCGATTTACGTGATTTTTTTTTGTTTGATGCGGAATAGTTTTGAATTGGTCCCATAAAAATTTGATTAAGGTAAGCCCAGTAGTTTTTATTTTATGAGCAATTTTTAATTTATTGTACCTATCTCGATGTCTGAAATCAAATCTCGCAAGTAAGTTTGATCCACTTCCCGGTTACCGATTGAGTTGAAATTTTGTATATGTATGTAAATTGAATGACAATGAAAACTTATTATTACATGGAGCTGATCTGATGATGGAATCGGAAGATGACCACAGGAACTTAGTAATTAAATGGTTAAAAATCGATTTGGGCTCCTTCGATTCATGTTGACGAGCACTTTGGTGCTTGGTGGTAACTAGGATCCCGCAGGGTCCGATGATGAAGCCATAAGGTGGCAATAAGAGCTCCGTAGTTAAATGAAAAACTCTATCGAGTTTGACCTCCTTTGATTCGTGTCGACGAGCACTTTGGTGCTTGGTGGTGACTAGGATCCTGCAGGGTCCGATGATGTAGCTAGAAGATGGTCATAGGAGCTCAGCAATTAAATGACACAACTCTATCGAATTTTGGCTCATTTGATTAGTGTTGACGAGCACTTTGGTGCTTGGTGCTAACTAGGATCCTGCAGGGTTCGATGATGAAGCCAGAAGGTGACCATAGGAGCTCAGCAATTAAATAACACAACTCTATCGAGTTTGGGCTCGTTTGATTCGTGTTGACGAGCACTTTGGTGCGGGTGGAAACTAGTTGTAAAAGGAACTACTCTTAACAAAAGTCTTTGTTCTACGTCTGTCAAGTCGGTCAGTTCAAGAGGTAAAGTTATAACTTCCATGTTGTTCCAGTAGGCCTGAGAAGGAACTTTTCTTTTTTTATGGTAGTCGAGCAAAAAAAAAATCAAGACGTGCTTTAACTAATGACGTCTGTTGTTTTGGATATAATAATTTCTTACAGATTGTACATGGTACTTCAGCATATTGATTTATGGTGGTTATAAAATTACGCTCAGTAATTGAACGAAGTCTTTGTGACGTCTGACGCGCTGCCGCTAGCCAGTTCTCACGTGGCTGAGCGGACTCGGTTGCTGTACGGTTTCGTATCACTTCTAATCCATGAGCTCTCTGCTCGGCGTATTCCTTAGCTAAACGCTCCTTAATGAGACCAATTCTATGAGCCTTCTGCTCGGCAGATTCGTTTGCTAGGCGCTCATTAATGAGATCAATCCTATTAGCTCTCTGTTCAAAAGACTCATTCGCTAGACCCTCTTGGATCTTACCGAGTCTAGAAAATATATACTTTTTAAAAGTTTCTTGACGTAAACGTGATTACATATATGCTTTCATGGTCAACTAACGTTTTTCACGATCTATAATAGTATCACAAGAACGTGATATTGTGTTTCGAAGAGCATCTTTACGGAGACGACTACCTACTTTTGTTCCCTTCCCGTTTCTTGAGATCTATATTTTTTAAGGCGCACAGCACCTGTTGTAGGTCTACTCATAAATAGTTGACAATACAACAATACACTAAAAAGTATTAAATAAACATAACTACGTTAAAAAAACCGACTTCAAAAACTACAAAGTCAGAAATAATAAAGATTTAATATTAATTAAATACTACCTATTATTTATATGAGCTATTTACTAATAGGTTTGAAGTCGGTGCCAAGCCTTAAACAAATAATAATATTTAAATCACTTAAATGAATACGAGCAAATTAATACAATGAATGCATACTCTAAAGATAAAGGTACGTAAATAAACCCAATAAAAAGCATTTAAGTGTTATAAGCAGCTTTAATCAATACGAAGAATAATAAAAAAAAAATATTACAAAAATGTATTCAACAGAATTCCTAAACTAAATGGTCATATGAATTAATGTAGAATTATCAATTAAGCTGAAATGCATCAGGCCATCCGTGAAACCTCCCGCTTAACTGAGGTATTTTACGCTCAAAGTGACAAAAAAATATACATAGGCATAGATTTTTTTCTGAGTTCAAAATTATAAATGTTGCTATAAACGTCAATATTAGCCATGATTAGCCGAAGATACTTGGTCCTACAAATGTGATAGGTGTCAAGCCTATCGCCAAGAATAAACATATTGTATAAATACTGGAATACATTTAATAAACACAAATAAGTGGTGATTCTCATTGTAGCATTTTTTATAGTATAAGATAGCAAACAAACAGATGGGTCTGGTCTCCTGATGCAAAGATCCAAACATCGCCTGTAAACATCAAAGGTGTTAATAGTGTGTTGCTATCTTGTGGCGAGGTCTTACGCCACATGCATAAGTTTAACGGCTACCTTACTCTACAAATAGGAACACGACAGTAACAAATACTGAAGCTACTGTGGTAGGAATAGGTATAGCGTTGGTACCAGATCTGGTCGAGAAAATGCAGAACTCTAACACCTACTAGCCGCGTTGTTAGTGACTCGTATAGCCAATCGGTCATCTTTTACGACCTGCCTGGCAGAACGGCTTTTGGCCAATTCTTCAAAGGAGCCCGAGCCTGACATGTTAACGATTATATACAAATTCTAGCGATAACCGGGTTCTACAGCTTTACATGCTCATTCGACTATAGGTAGTGGTAATAAACCACAACCAAACTTCGAGCTGCTACTGAGATTTAGATTTTGGAGAAAAACTTTTAAAAAACCTTAGTAACACTTTTGCCCAACACGGAGATCGAACCTGGAACCTCATGATCTGAGCCGAATAGACTACCCCATAACCACGAAGCAGTAAATAACGATTATTAATAATGCATAGTAAATTATTTAAACAATTATAATAAAGTCACTTTTATACATACGTAGTAGCAAGGTTTAGTAGCAAAAATCTTTTGTATTAGAAAATAAAATGAGCGGGAAAAACGTATATTAAAATATAGCCGTAACTCATTTCTAGGTCTTTGTGGTACAAAAGATAATTTCAAGTTTAATTGTTTGTATTTTTGCGTCTGAATTGAGATTTCTGTCCGGCAGCATTGTTCACAATTGGCTTTGGGACTCCTTCGTAAACAAAGCTACAATAATTTATTAGGGTTGCGACAGAAATGACAAACGCCCTCTTTGCAATTTAATACTGAACCCTTTTCGATATCAGTACATTAAACTAATTAATTGCCTTCGTAAAGGTTTGGTTTCCTGAGGGCTATTGTTTTGACTCATATTAATAGAGTGTTGGTTATAAAGTGATGAAGTGAGTTTGATTTGGTTATTAAGAGGCAATAGAATAACTGAATCTTATTGATTGAAATAAATATATATAGCCGTGATATTGTCAATACCGTTAGATTATCTCCGTTACATAATAGTACCGTATAGTTTACATTATATATAGTACATTATAGTACAGTATAGTAGTATAGTATAACAGTAGTGTAGTGAAGTAACTCCGTTAGATTATAATCTAGCTAAGTGATGTTATAATTTAACTGCAAACCTGACCTAACCAAATTAGGTAGATTATAATCTAACGATATTGACAATTTCACGACGACACACACACACACACACTTTATATATAGACACAATTAGCAATGATACCCGGCTTCGCTCGGGAATTGATATGAGAAAACGTGGTAGTTGTAATATAACAAATGCAATTTAAGACTTTATTGAAATTGGAATTACTACACATGCTGCAATTGCTCGCAGCACCTTTCGAAATGCAACCCAAATAATCGTTGTTCTAAATGAAGTTTAAATACTCGACAACAGATGGCGCCACTAAACTTAATTTCCAATTTGAAGGGTTAGAAAAGCCCTTATATCTTTAAAAACACAGCCTCTAGGTTAAAACGGGAACTTTCTTGTTCGAGGGGGGATAAAGGGCTATCACACTATATAAGTCCCTTTATCAAGCCGGGACTCCTTTTTAAGTTTTATCAGCACGCACATTTTATTAACTTAGTTTTATTATATATAATGATAATGATGATCATGATAATGATAATGATGATGATGATAATGATAGTGATATATTTATGTATGTATCAATGTATACTAGCGTGCAGCCCGCTGCATTATAAAAGTTTTTGGCGAATTCCGCGGGATTCACTAATTTTTCTTGGATAAAATGTAGCCTATGTACTATTCCGGGTCATCATCGACCTGTGTGCCAAATTTCATACGATTCGTTCTGTAGTTTTTGCGTGATTGAGTAACAAACATCCATCCATCCAAACATCCAAACTTTCGCATTCGCATTTATAATATTAATATAGACTAATGATATAATCCCCTCATGTTGGTCCGAGCCCCCTTTAAGGACTAGACTATCTGACATTCTCTCAGGCGGTTTGTAAAAGGTAAACAATTGGCTATGTGTCTCTATCTTCGTGACTATGTGGTGGAGTTCCGCAACGTTTCGCTCAGTTACGGTATCACCGCCTTCGTCGCAGCTTGTCATTTTGTTCCAGACTTTTTTTTTATATCATAAGATAGCAAACAAGCAGATGGATCTCCTGATGGAAAGAGTCAACCATCGCCTATAGACACCAAAGATGTTAATGGTGCGTTGCTATCTCGTGGCGAGGTCTAATGCCACATGCATAAGTTTACCGGCTACCTTACCCTCCAAACCGGAACACGGCAGCGACAAGCACTGACGTTATTGCGGCAGGAATAGGTAAGGCGGTGGTACCAGACCCGGGCGAGACAATGCAGAACTCTACCACCTAGTAGCCATGATGTTAGTGACTCGATAGCCAATCGGTCGCCTTTTACGACCTGCCTGGCAGAACGGCAGTTGGCCTATTCTTCAAAGGAGGCCGGGACCAACACGGCGAGAATTATGTTCCAATTTGGGAGGGTAATGTAGATGGTAAACTTATCCATGTAGAATCACCGTATCTGCCACACGGAGAGCAACACACTTTTAACGTCTTCAGTGTATATAGCAATTGTTATCTTTTTCTATCTATCGGTAGAGCTATTTGATTTTTTGATATCTTATAAAAAAACCATCTGCCTCTTGTGCTTCCACGGCTAAGGTACTGAATTATTACAACTATTTCTTTTTAAAACTACTGAAATACCATTAGTTACCAATTAAATAATAACGAGATGTTTAACAAGTTCTTTGGACATTTAGTAATTTGAAATTTGTGGTTTTTTTAATCTAGATTTTTTAGGGACTTTTATTCATCCTTTATATGTCAGCCCCATCGTAGCCTAATATAATAGAGTACTTTATACATAATTAAGTAACTTACATCTAATCATGTTCCAGCTTACAACTCGTAGAAAATTTTACTACTCGTAACTTAAACAAGCCGTTTTACCTGTACTAGCGACCGCTTGTGGCCGAAATTCGACCATAGACTAAATAATTAAATCTCTTTTAGTTTACAACTAATTTTAGCCGTAAAGAAAATATTAGACATGTGTGTATAATAATTATGTATGTATGTAGCGTGGGTAATGTTTAATTTTATTTATTTGATGTACTTCTAATGTATTTCATTTTAAAATATCAGGTTTTTCTAGTCCTCCTCAATGTAAACATTAACTGTACCAAATTTCATACTCCACCTTTCACGCAATAGTAGTATAAATTGGGTGGTTCTGGACCAGGGGAGCGGGGGAGCAGCCTCTGATTGGTCGAGAGCAAATGATGACGTAATACGTTGATGTAGTTCTAGTACTTGCTCTCGGGCATGGACGGTGATGATAAGAGTGTTGCGGTTTCCAGTTTCCTGTTGAAGCTGATAATAATTTGCTACTTATAAAATTCTGCGTAGGTGTTAATATGTATCGTTTTAGGAGGGTTCTGTACATTAAGGTTAAGAATGTTCTCGAATGTTCTAGTATGAGTATGGTACGTTCTTACTTTTACAATCAGCCAATCATAAATGTTTATTTTAATTATCACTCTACAACTCAGCCAATCAAAACACTTCCACCTAAGAATGTGTGGAGTGGGGGTTATCTTTAAGAGCGGGAATGTTTATTTTACTCTGCTTTCTCTCCGAGGTATCTATCTGAGACGTATACATCATGTTTAAGTGTAAATTTTATAGTTCAGAATATAAATGGGAAAGGAATATGATTCGTCATATGAGGAGATGTGTGACACGTGGTAATGAAGTGAAGAAAATTAAATGCTCTCAATGCGGAAAACCATTTTCGAGAGAGGATAAGCTTAGTGCACATATTAAAAGAGGGTGTTGTGAGAGAGGTTTGTATATTGAGAACTTTATTACTTAACTTTATACTTTTCAACCGACTTCCCAAATGAGGAGGTTATCAATTAGATTGTATTTTTTTATGTTTGTTACCTCAGAACTCGGGCTTTTGCAAGCTGATTTTGAAAATTATTTTTTTGTTTGAAAGGTTATGCTTCCCGTCTGGTCTCATATAAATTTAGTAAAAATCTGATTTTAGGGTTTAAAAGATATTGATGAAAGTCGGTTTTTTTTTCTTTCTACGGTTGATTGTTATAAGAAAAGTTTGTATATGTTTTTTTTATTTTATAGATGTTAAGAAGCGCACGCTGCAAGAGTGTGAGGTACCTCCGTCTAAGAGGATACGGTGCGAGATATGTGAGGAAGATGTGAAGCACCTCCACTCACATAGAAAGACTGTTGCACATAAAAATAAAGCTAGCGCTAACAACTGCGGGCAGGATGAATATGTGAAGGAAATTACTTCGGTTTTTAAGTCGAGGATGGCTACATTTCAAGTTCGCTCCCCTCGAATGAATCTCACGCCGGAAGATTTTATGAATGATGTACGTGAACGTATTATCAAACTCATCAAGAGAAAACAGGATAAGGTGGGGGATGCAATGAAAATTAATCTAGAGCTCTTCGCGAAATATAGCAAACCAACAGACAAAGAGGATGAAGAGAATTTAGAAGAATTAAAATCATTTAATACAAAGAATAAGGTTATCTATCTGAGGTCTAATGAGTTGAGTAAAATTTATGATGAGTTTTTAGAAGAGATAAAAGCAAAAGCAGATGAATTCCAAGAACGTGATAGTGGATGGGCATTAGAAAAAGTAGAGTATATAGAAGTAAATATTAATAAATATGATCCTCTTAAGGTAGGTTCATACCTCCCCCTCCCGAAATGGTTGGCAAATAAAAAAGCTTGTGTGAATGTAAAAAACGAAGATAATGCATGTTTTTTCTGGGCGATTGTTAGCGCTCTATATCCCTCTGATCAGCATAGTGACAGATTATCGAGTTATAAAAACTATAAGGAGGTTTTGAACATTGAGGGTATCTCTCTGCCAATCTCATTATGTGATATAGCACGGTTTGAGAAACAGAATCAAATAAGCGTTAATGTTTTCGAAATCAGCGGACGGAGTATAGTTGGGCCTATATACCATACAAAGAAAAAATGTGATAAGCACATCAATTTGTTGATAATCGATGATTTTGAGAAATCGCACTTTGTGTGGATAAAAAGCATGAGTAGACTGATGCGCAACCAATTTTTCAAAAAACAATCTAAAATATGGGTCTGTGATGGTTGCTTATTAACATTTTTTAATCACGCTAAATTTATAGCTCACACTACTCGCGATTGTATACACATTAGAACCACTATACCGAACCCTAGCAATAATATATTACGATTTAAAAATTATAGAATGCAATTAAGAGTACCTGTAGTTGTATACGCTGATTTCGAAGCCTTACTCAAACCCATATCCAGTTGCTCTCCGAATCCTGATTCATCATATACGCAAGACCGTCAGATACATGAACCTTATAGTTTCGGGTATTACATAAAATGTAATTATAATGATAATCTTAGTAAATATGTTTCTTTTAGGGGTGAGCAATGTGTAAAAAGATTTTTAGATTTACTTCAGGATGATCTCACTCCTTTTTATAACGATTTAAGTAGAGTGGAGCCCATGCGAGATTTAACGAGTGAAGAAAATTATTTATACAGCTCAGCCGTAAATTGTCATATATGCGGAAATGTATTAGGCGAGGATAGAGTGCGAGATCATGATCACCTAACCGGAGCATTTCGGGGTGCTGCGCATAACAGCTGTAACCTTAAGTTTCAAATCAAACCTATCACCATCCCTATAATCTTCCATAATCTTTCAAGATACGATTCACATTTTATTATTAAGATGTTAAAAGATCATAGTGTTTCCATTTTGCCTAAGAATAAGGAGAATTTTATCTCATTTACATCTAAAAAGCATATTGGGTTGAATTTCGATTTAAGGTTTATTGATTCGTATAGATTTCTCTCGTCTCCTCTCTTAAAATTAGTGTCTAACCTTCATCTTAATCAGTTAAACATACTAAAGAAATATTTTCCATCTGATCACGAATTAATGAGTAGAAAAGGTGTTTTCCCGTATGAATATCTGAACAGGTGGGAGGTACTCGAGGATAATAGTCTCCCTCCAATCGAAGAATTTTATAGCACCTTGAATAAAAGCGGTATTTCACCTGAAGATTATGAACATGCCCAAAATATTTGGAGAACTTTCAAAGTTAAAACTCTTGGAGAATATTCCGATTTATATTTAAAAACTGACGTTTTATTATTAGCTGATGTTTTTGAGAGTTTCCGTGATGTTTGCATGGAGACGTACGCTCTTGACCCTGCACATTATTACACCGCACCCGGTTTGTCGTGGGATGCAATGTTAAAGCATACTAAAATAGAACTAGAGCTTCTCACTGATATGTCTATGATAAAATTCATTTCAAACGGTATACGAGGTGGTTTAAGTCAATGCTGCTATAAATATGCTAGAGCTAATAATAAATATATGAAAGACTACGATTCAACTCTCGAATCATCATTCATTATCTACCTCGATGCAAATAATCAGTATGGGTGGGCTATGAGTCAATATATGCCTCATAAGGAACTCCGCTGGTTATCAGAGTCCGAGATTTCAAAGTTTAATGTGATGGTAATTCCTCCAGATTCTTCAACGGGTTACATTTTAGAAGTAGATTTAGAATACCCCGAACACTTACATGACTTACATAATGATTTTTGTTTTTGCCCTGAAAATTGCGTGCCTGAGATAAGTAAAATGAAAACTAAAAAGCTTTTGTCAAATCTTAACTCCAAACGATATTATGTCATACATTACATGAATTTGAAACAATGTATCGAAAATGGTATAATCTGTAAGAAAATTCATAGGATTTTATCATTCAACCAATCCCCCTGGCTTAAATCTTATATTGAAAAAAATACAGAAAAACGTGCACAAGCTAAGAATTCTTTCGAAAAAGATTTTTTTAAATTGATGAATAATGCTGTTTTCGGTAAAACTATGGAGAATGTTGAGAAAAGGGTTGATGTTAGACTTGTTAACAGGTGGGAGAGTGTTGGTAAAAGAATGGGTGCCGGAGCTCTTATCAGTCGATTAAATTTCCATAGTTCAACAGTTATAAATGATGATTTAGTTGTGATTCAAATGATGAGAAATTCTGTGAACTTTAATAAACCGATATATGTCGGATTCACTGTTTTGGAATTGAGTAAAACATTAATGTATGATTTTCATTATAATTATATTAAACCAAAGTATGAGGAGAAAGTATCACTCCTATATACCGATACGGATAGCTTTTTGTATAAGATTAAGACTGAAGATTTTTATGATGATATAAAGAATGATTTAAATGCTAGATTCGATACATCTGATTTCGCTGCTATTAATATTTACGGTCTTCCTCGAGTCAATAAAAAAGTGGTGGGCATGTTCAAGGATGAATGCTCAGGTGAGATAATAAATGAATACATAGGTATACGATCGAAATGTTATTGTATAAAGAAGGAAGATAAAAATGTGATTAAAAAGATTAAGGGAATCAAAATAAATGTGGTTAAGAATGAGACAGATAGAGATGATTTTTTCAGATGTATAACTGAGAGGGATTTAGTGCAATACCATAAAATGTATATCATTCGATCTAAAGCTCACCGACTATATACCCAGGCTTTAAATAAAATCGCTCTTAACAATAATGATGATAAACGATTTGCCATTCCCAACATATCTATGCAAACATTAGCTTGGGGGCATAAGGATATTGATAAGAAGTATTATTTTATATAATAGAGACATAGAGATGTTGTAAAGAAGCACACATTTATTTTATATCATGTTTTTTATTGATTAAACGGGAGACTTTACCCTTGCTCGTTTAGGAGCACAATATGATACCCTCTTATATACGTTTTAATTTACTAACTTATACAAATGTTAATAATGAGCTGCTGTATTATGAGATATGTTTTACTTTTAAGGAATGGTTTTGTAATGAATAAACATGTAGTACTTTATGGTTTTAGATAGTTAAGCTAAAGGTATATTTTTATGGTTGAAAAATAAAAAATGTGATTATTAAAAAAAAATGTTTTATTTTTTCACTCCTAGAATATAAAACTATCAATAATAATAATAGACATGCTTAATAAAAATAAATCTATGGGAGAAGCCTATAATAACAATGATTCTTAAAAAAACGTTATATTTTGCACATTTTCACAATTTAAAAATTGTTATAATTCTCCTCGCTTAAACATTAGGGTATATATTTCTCAAAAAGCAAAATGATATATATTATTTATAAAAATAGACGTATGTAATACAAAAATAAATCTATCTATCTACTTTATCAATTAAACAAAATTCGCTATGTAACGACCTACACCATAGTTCTCTGTGAACCTTCCAGTTTCGCTGTTTCGCTTGAACATGATCGGGAAATATATTTCTCCGATGATTTACTATGTTAATGAGATAGAGGAAATAAAACGATGATGATATAATGATGTAAATAACACCTTCTATAACAATTATTTAAAAAATCTGTTTTAAAAACGAAAAACATTAATAATATAAAATATATTGCTTAAAGATTGCGTGTATCCAATGCCTTAAAAAGAGATAGCACAGAGGACATGTATTTCTCAAAAATCATAAAATATATTATAATTTCTTGCTTGAATAAAAATTTTAAAACGTAAAACTACGCTAATTATTTAAAAATAGCTGAGCCCGCGACTTCGTCCGCGTGGAAAATTTCGAAATTGAAAGTAGCCTAAATTACTCCTTCTTACATCAGCTATCTACCAGTGAAAGCCCCCGTCAAAATCGATTCAACCGTTCCAGAGATTAGCCGGAACAAACGGACAGACATACAGACAGACAAAAATTTAAAAAATGTTACTTTGGTATATGTACCATGTATATATCCATATGTATTTATTAAAAAAACGGTTATTTTAATATTACAAACAGAACTCCAATTTTATTTATTTGTAAAGATAAAAACATAAATAATAGAAATTAATCTATATGACCAAACAAAGAAAAATCTGTTTTAAAAACAAGGAAACAGCGGTTCTAATATTATGTACAGAACCGATAAACAGATGTTTACAAATATCAGATATTAGAGCACTAAATAGTAAAAGTAAAAAAGAAAAATAGCCACCTGTAGCTACTACACTGCTGAACAAAAGTCTCTTCATGCAGATATAGGTAAGTGAGAGGGTGTTAGATTATATTTCAATTTTCACCATGCTGATTTGCTGCGGGCGAGCTGATACTACGTGCTGGGGAGGCAACAGCAAATAGCACATTTCAACGGTGATAGATTATCCATTAACTCTGAGTATTCTGTAAGAAAAAACGAAATAAATAAATAACAAACTTATTTGATCCACCTCTACTCCGTAGGCGGGGTGGTTAATGTTTCTGATTACAAAATCAATGGAACCCAGGTTCGATTTTCGATGC
Source organism: Apodemia mormo (assembly GCA_036924255.1). Taxonomy (NCBI): domain Eukaryota; kingdom Metazoa; phylum Arthropoda; class Insecta; order Lepidoptera; family Riodinidae; genus Apodemia; species Apodemia mormo. The sequence goes on from JAUPFN010000008.1 coordinate 2,134,433, forward strand.
GGGGAAAGTATTTTGCACGACGATCAGAAATGTTTGTATTTCAGGGCTTGGGATGTTTATTAAATATATAATATTTGAAACATAAAACCAGAAAATTGGAGATGAGTAGACCGTATCGCCCACATCTCAGCACGCTCATCGAGAGGTGAATTAAACGATCTACTGCATTCTTGCTTAAATAGTGCTACGATAAGATTGTTCTTAAATAATTCGCGTTATCTTACCATTTCACTTAGTAGCAACCCCGCTTCATTAAAGACCCCGCTTCTTTGTAGATCTCCCCCATCTTTTTTTCTATATCACCCAGCTTCCTCTTTTCGTCGACTAGTTTATAGAGGAGACACTTTTTTTTCAATAAACTAGGGTGCGTCGTACTAAGTTCATTGTTCAATCCATGTATGCAACGTTTTATTACCTCTATCTCTTTAACATAGGAAATCAGCTCCCCCATCTTTTTTTCTATCTCACCCAGCTTCCACTTTTCGTCAACCAGTTCATAGAGGAGGCACTTTTTTTTCAATAAATTAGGGCGTGTCGTACTAAGTTCATCACTTAATCCATGTATGCAACGTTTTATTTCCTCTATCTCATTAACATAGTAAACCAGCTCCCCCATATTTTTTTCTATCACATCCAGCTTCCTCTTTTCGTCAACCAGTTTATAGAGGAGACACTTTTTTTTCAATAAACTTGAGTGCGTCGTACTAAGCTCGTTGCTCGATTCATGTATGCAACGTTTTATTTCCTCTATCTCATTAAAATAATAAATCAACATAGAAATATATTTCCCGATCATATTTATAAGCGAAACAGCGAAAACTGAAAGACTGGCAGAGAAATGTGGTGTAGTGGCTATTACATTGCGAATTTATTAAATTGATAAAGTTTATCTTCATCCTGTTATTCTAGGGTTCCGTTTTAGCAAATAACTTATATAAATATTATGAAAATCTTTCCCTTTTTACGCTTCGTCATTGCAAGCGGGCAATATAAAGCTGATTATGGCATATAGATCTAAATAGATAACAACAGCGAATGAGTGCATCTTTAACAGCAAACAGATACCGGTTCAACAGCCATAAAGCTGATTATGGCATATAGATCTAAATAGATAACAACAGCGAATGAGTGCATCTTTAACAGCAAACAGATACCGGTTCAACAGCGAAACAGCAAACAGGTACCGGTTCAATATCTGTTTGCTGTTAAAGATGCACACAAACAGCGAACAGCGAAACAGCAAACAGGTACCGGTTCAACAGCAAACAGATATTGAACCGGTACCTGTTTGCTGTTTCGCTGTTGAACCGGTATCTGTTTGCTGTTAAAGATGCACTCATTCGCTGTTGTTATCTATTTAGATCTATATGCCATAATCAGCTTTATGGCTGTTGAACCGGTATCTGTTTGCTGTTAAAGATGCACTCATTCGCTGTTGTTATCTATTTAGATCTATATGCCATAATCAGCTTTATATTGCCCGCTTGCAATGACGAAGCGTAAAAAGGGAAAGATTTTCATAATATTTATATAAGTTATTTGCTAAAACGGAACCCTAGAATAACAGGATGAAGATAAACTTTATCAATTTAATAAATTCGCAATGTAATAGCCACTACACCACATTTCTCTGCCAGTCTTTCAGTTTTCGCTGTTTCGCTTATAAATATGATCGGGAAATATATTTCTATGTTGATTTATTATTTTAATGAGATAGAGGAAATAAAACGTTGCATACATGAATCGAGCAACGAGCTTAGTACGACGCACCCAAGTTTATTGAAAAAAAAGTGTCTCCTCTATAAACTGGTTGACGAAAAGAGGAAGCTGGATGTGATAGAAAAAAATATGGGGGAGCTGGTTTACTATGTTAATGAGATAGAGGAAATAAAACGTTGCATACATGGATTAAGTGATGAACTTAGTACGACACGCCCTAATTTATTGAAAAAAAAGTGCCTCCTCTATGAACTGGTTGACGAAAAGTGGAAGCTGGGTGAGATAGAAAAAAAGATGGGGGAGCTGATTTCCTATGTTAAAGAGATAGAGGTAATAAAACGTTGCATACATGGATTGAACAATGAACTTAGTACGACGCACCCTAGTTTATTGAAAAAAAAGTGTCTCCTCTATAAACTAGTCGACGAAAAGAGGAAGCTGGGTGATATAGAAAAAAAGATGGGGGAGATCTACAAAGAAGCGGGGTCTTTAATGAAGCGGGGTTGCTACTAAGTGAAATGGTAAGATAACGCGAATTATTTAAGAACAATCTTATCGTAGCACTATTTAAGCAAGAATGCAGTAGATCGTTTAATTCACCTCTCGATGAGCGTGCTGAGATGTGGGCGATACGGTCTACTCATCTCCAATTTTCTGGTTTTATGTTTCAAATATTATATATTTAATAAACATCCCAAGCCCTGAAATACAAACATTTCTGATCGTCGTGCAAAATACTTTCCCCGCATCGAAAATCGAACCTGGGTTCCATTGATTTTGTAATCAGAAACATTAACCACCCCGCCTACGGAGTAGAGGTGGATCAAATAAGTTTGTTATTTATTTATTTCGTTTTTTCTTACAGAATACTCAGAGTTAATGGATAATCTATCACCGTTGAAATGTGCTATTTGCTGTTGCCTCCCCAGCACGTAGTATCAGCTCGCCCGCAGCAAATCAGCATGGTGAAAATTGAAATATAATCTAACACCCTCTCACTTACCTATATCTGCATGAAGAGACTTTTGTTCAGCAGTGTAGTAGCTACAGGTGGCTATTTTTCTTTTTTACTTTTACTATTTAGTGCTCTAATATCTGATATTTGTAAACATCTGTTTATCGGTTCTGTACATAATATTAGAACCGCTGTTTCCTTGTTTTTAAAACAGATTTTTCTTTGTTTGGTCATATAGATTAATTTCTATTATTTATGTTTTTATCTTTACAAATAAATAAAATTGGAGTTCTGTTTGTAATATTAAAATAACCGTTTTTTTAATAAATACATATGGATATATACATGGTACATATACCAAAGTAACATTTTTTAAATTTTTGTCTGTCTGTATGTCTGTCCGTTTGTTCCGGCTAATCTCTGGAACGGTTGAATCGATTTTGACGGGGGCTTTCACTGGTAGATAGCTGATGTAAGAAGGAGTAATTTAGGCTACTTTCAATTTCGAAATTTTCCACGCGGACGAAGTCGCGGGCTCAGCTATTTTTAAATAATTAGCGTAGTTTTACGTTTTAAAATTTTTATTCAAGCAAGAAATTATAATATATTTTATGATTTTTGAGAAATACATGTCCTCTGTGCTATCTCTTTTTAAGGCATTGGATACACGCAATCTTTAAGCAATATATTTTATATTATTAATGTTTTTCGTTTTTAAAACAGATTTTTTAAATAATTGTTATAGAAGGTGTTATTTACATCATTATATCATCATCGTTTTATTTCCTCTATCTCATTAACATAGTAAATCATCGGAGAAATATATTTCCCGATCATGTTCAAGCGAAACAGCGAAACTGGAAGGTTCACAGAGAACTATGGTGTAGGTCGTTACATAGCGAATTTTGTTTAATTGATAAAGTAGATAGATAGATTTATTTTTGTATTACATACGTCTATTTTTATAAATAATATATATCATTTTGCTTTTTGAGAAATATATACCCTAATGTTTAAGCGAGGAGAATTATAACAATTTTTAAATTGTGAAAATGTGCAAAATATAACGTTTTTTTAAGAATCATTGTTATTATAGGCTTCTCCCATAGATTTATTTTTATTAAGCATGTCTATTATTATTATTGATAGTTTTATATTCTAGGAGTGAAAAAATAAAACATTTTTTTTTAATAATCACATTTTTTATTTTTCAACCATAAAAATATACCTTTAGCTTAACTATCTAAAACCATAAAGTACTACATGTTTATTCATTACAAAACCATTCCTTAAAAGTAAAACATATCTCATAATACAGCAGCTCATTATTAACATTTGTATAAGTTAGTAAATTAAAACGTATATAAGAGGGTATCATATTGTGCTCCTAAACGAGCAAGGGTAAAGTCTCCCGTTTAATCAATAAAAAACATGATATAAAATAAATGTGTGCTTCTTTACAACATCTCTATGTCTCTATTATATAAAATAATACTTCTTATCAATATCCTTATGCCCCCAAGCTAATGTTTGCATAGATATGTTGGGAATGGCAAATCGTTTATCATCATTATTGTTAAGAGCGATTTTATTTAAAGCCTGGGTATATAGTCGGTGAGCTTTAGATCGAATGATATACATTTTATGGTATTGCACTAAATCCCCCTCAGTTATACATCTGAAAAAATCATCTCTATCTGTCTCATTCTTAACCACATTTATTTTGATTCCCTTAATCTTTTTAATCACATTTTTATCTTCCTTCTTTATACAATAACATTTCGATCGTATACCTATGTATTCATTTATTATCTCACCTGAGCATTCATCCTTGAACATGCCCACCACTTTTTTATTGACTCGAGGAAGACCGTAAATATTAATAGCAGCGAAATCAGATGTATCGAATCTAGCATTTAAATCATTCTTTATATCATCATAAAAATCTTCAGTCTTAATCTTATACAAAAAGCTATCCGTATCGGTATATAGGAGTGATACTTTCTCCTCATACTTTGGTTTAATATAATTATAATGAAAATCATACATTAATGTTTTACTCAATTCCAAAACAGTGAATCCGACATATATCGGTTTATTAAAGTTCACAGAATTTCTCATCATTTGAATCACAACTAAATCATCATTTATAACTGTTGAACTATGGAAATTTAATCGACTGATAAGAGCTCCGGCACCCATTCTTTTACCAACACTCTCCCACCTGTTAACAAGTCTAACATCAACCCTTTTCTCAACATTCTCCATAGTTTTACCGAAAACAGCATTATTCATCAATTTAAAAAAATCTTTTTCGAAAGAATTCTTAGCTTGTGCACGTTTTTCTGTATTTTTTTCAATATAAGATTTAAGCCAGGGGGATTGGTTGAATGATAAAATCCTATGAATTTTCTTACAGATTATACCATTTTCGATACATTGTTTCAAATTCATGTAATGTATGACATAATATCGTTTGGAGTTAAGATTTGACAAAAGCTTTTTAGTTTTCATTTTACTTATCTCAGGCACGCAATTTTCAGGGCAAAAACAAAAATCATTATGTAAGTCATGTAAGTGTTCGGGGTATTCTAAATCTACTTCTAAAATGTAACCCGTTGAAGAATCTGGAGGAATTACCATCACATTAAACTTTGAAATCTCGGACTCTGATAACCAGCGGAGTTCCTTATGAGGCATATATTGACTCATAGCCCACCCATACTGATTATTTGCATCGAGGTAGATAATGAATGATGATTCGAGAGTTGAATCGTAGTCTTTCATATATTTATTATTAGCTCTAGCATATTTATAGCAGCATTGACTTAAACCACCTCGTATACCGTTTGAAATGAATTTTATCATAGACATATCAGTGAGAAGCTCTAGTTCTATTTTAGTATGCTTTAACATTGCATCCCACGACAAACCGGGTGCGGTGTAATAATGTGCAGGGTCAAGAGCGTACGTCTCCATGCAAACATCACGGAAACTCTCAAAAACATCAGCTAATAATAAAACGTCAGTTTTTAAATATAAATCGGAATATTCTCCAAGAGTTTTAACTTTGAAAGTTCTCCAAATATTTTGGGCATGTTCATAATCTTCAGGTGAAATACCGCTTTTATTCAAGGTGCTATAAAATTCTTCGATTGGAGGGAGACTATTATCCTCGAGTACCTCCCACCTGTTCAGATATTCATACGGGAAAACACCTTTTCTACTCATTAATTCGTGATCAGATGGAAAATATTTCTTTAGTATGTTTAACTGATTAAGATGAAGGTTAGACACTAATTTTAAGAGAGGAGACGAGAGAAATCTATACGAATCAATAAACCTTAAATCGAAATTCAACCCAATATGCTTTTTAGATGTAAATGAGATAAAATTCTCCTTATTCTTAGGCAAAATGGAAACACTATGATCTTTTAACATCTTAATAATAAAATGTGAATCGTATCTTGAAAGATTATGGAAGATTATAGGGATGGTGATAGGTTTGATTTGAAACTTAAGGTTACAGCTGTTATGCGCAGCACCCCGAAATGCTCCGGTTAGGTGATCATGATCTCGCACTCTATCCTCGCCTAATACATTTCCGCATATATGACAATTTACGGCTGAGCTGTATAAATAATTTTCTTCACTCGTTAAATCTCGCATGGGCTCCACTCTACTTAAATCGTTATAAAAAGGAGTGAGATCATCCTGAAGTAAATCTAAAAATCTTTTTACACATTGCTCACCCCTAAAAGAAACATATTTACTAAGATTATCATTATAATTACATTTTATGTAATACCCGAAACTATAAGGTTCATGTATCTGACGGTCTTGCGTATATGATGAATCAGGATTCGGAGAGCAACTGGATATGGGTTTGAGTAAGGCTTCGAAATCAGCGTATACAACTACAGGTACTCTTAATTGCATTCTATAATTTTTAAATCGTAATATATTATTGCTAGGGTTCGGTATAGTGGTTCTAATGTGTATACAATCGCGAGTAGTGTGAGCTATAAATTTAGCGTGATTAAAAAATGTTAATAAGCAACCATCACAGACCCATATTTTAGATTGTTTTTTGAAAAATTGGTTGCGCATCAGTCTACTCATGCTTTTTATCCACACAAAGTGCGATTTCTCAAAATCATCGATTATCAACAAATTGATGTGCTTATCACATTTTTTCTTTGTATGGTATATAGGCCCAACTATACTCCGTCCGCTGATTTCGAAAACATTAACGCTTATTTGATTCTGTTTCTCAAACCGTGCTATATCACATAATGAGATTGGCAGAGAGATACCCTCAATGTTCAAAACCTCCTTATAGTTTTTATAACTCGATAATCTGTCACTATGCTGATCAGAGGGATATAGAGCGCTAACAATCGCCCAGAAAAAACATGCATTATCTTCGTTTTTTACATTCACACAAGCTTTTTTATTTGCCAACCATTTCGGGAGGGGGAGGTATGAACCTACCTTAAGAGGATCATATTTATTAATATTTACTTCTATATACTCTACTTTTTCTAATGCCCATCCACTATCACGTTCTTGGAATTCATCTGCTTTTGCTTTTATCTCTTCTAAAAACTCATCATAAATT